>JAJMHC010000217.1:0-38406 GCA_030582855.1 Hemisphaericaspora lyxosophila
GAGGGGCGAGAAGAGAAAAAAAAATTCCCTCTCTCCCCCCCCCAAATCAACCAAATCAAGTTCAGTAGTTTGGGGGGCTGGAGGTAAATGTGAAAAATGTGAAAAAAAAAGTATTGCTCGTTTGTAGTTAAGTAGAAACTTGGAAAGAAATGGGTTCCTTTAAAGACTAGGATTTAAATAAAAGGTTATTCTCCTATTAAGGTTTATGAATGACTAAACAGGTCGAAAAGGGATGGGGAGAGAGAGAGAGTTAGTGCTAGAGTTAGTGTTAGTGTGGGTGGGTGGGTGTGGGTGTGGATACAAGTTGTGGTGATGGTGGTGGTGCCTGTGGTGGTGCCTGTGGTGGTTACCCAAGCGATAGTCGTGGTAGCAACTATGGATGCAACTTTGGAATGTCAAAGAATAAAAAAGACCTGTTTGGAAACTGGAAGAACAAAAAAAAAAAAAAAACTCACCACAACCACCACCACAACCACCACAGCCCATTGTCTCACTGCACGTGTACATTATTTTTGAGTTTGTCAAAAATATTCCTTCTTCGGGAAACACCTCTGTAAATTCGGGAATAGACTGGCGAGTGGTTAAGAACTGTGGTGGAAAAAAATGTGTAAAAGACGCCATGAAAATATTTTTTAGTGAGTAATTGGTAAAGCGCCATTAAAAAAAAAAAAAAAATGTATTATTACTCATACCGGAAAACACCTGTGATTTTCAGGATGACCCACAAGGTTTAAATATAAAAAAAAAAAAAATAAAAAAAAAATGAAAAAAAAAATATTATAAATATAAATATAAATATAAACGTTCCTCTCTCTCTTTCACTCCTGCTAAATTTAAATTTCCATTTTTTCATTAATCAATAAACTAACATTATTACTATTAGTACTATATAAAAGGACACCTTTTCCTGATCACCAGTACTATAACTACATCTAGTAACTACCACCCAACAACAGCATCGAACTATCAGTTCTCACATAGCCAGCATATATTTTTTTGAAAAAAAAAAAACACACTCAGCATATTTATCCCCCAAAATAGCATAATATTATTTACAAATGTCAGACTTTGCTTTTAACAACTATTGTATAAACTGTGACAAGTTATGTACCCATAACTCAGTATATTGTTCAGAAGAATGCAAGTCACTCGAATACCAACAATCATCAATCATACTGTCTCCATCAGGTAACAGTCCGAATAGCAGTTCTTCTTCCACTATTAATAATACTACTGTCCACCGTGAAGAATTGGTGTCTCCATTATTAACCCCAGCACTTTATCAACAATATTTGAATTCTGCATTGTGTCAATCTCCATTGATTTTGTCAAGCAGGGAAGAACAGGAAGAATATGATGAAGAAGAAGAAGAAGCATCTAAAGATTTGGATTATTTTGATTTGAACTATAGTGTGAATTCAAATGTCAATTATACTTCGAATGGAAGTCATGATTTGTTGAGTTCAACTTCTCATAATTATCGTAAATGGTTGACTGCGTTGTAGGTTCCAACAGTGGACTATGACGACTACTACTACTAGTACTGCCACTACTAGTAATTTTTACGAAATGACGAAAATATACATACAAAAACATCGGATTTGGGGATTATTGGGAAATACAATGAATATGAGAGTATGGTTTTAACCTTTGGTTTTTATTAAATTTTGATACCTTACAAAAAGCTGTACATAACAGAAGAAAGTTACTTTATATACATATTAAAAACAAATATTATTACTCTTTATTTATAGGATTTAATTGCATACTTTATTAATAACATTTATCTTGTAAGACTATACTCTGCTGTTTTAATGGTACGAGAGAGAGAGAGAGAGAGAGCCACTCTTATTGATAAATAGGAGGTGTTTAAACTTGAATCAATTTAAGAGGGGTGTTGTAGCAAACACCGCTTTTTCTCCCAACAAAAAACCCCAAACTTTCAAAACCAGTGACGGAAATTTTAGTTTTAAAAATTATTTAAACCAAAAAAGAAACGAGAGAGAGCGCAAGTATTTTTAGCGTTACTAGAAAACAGGAGACCCATGCATGTCTCTTATTCTTATTCTTATATTCTTCTTCTTATTCTTCCTCGAGAACACATAGCCCGGTTATATCTTGTTTCATAAACTATTGGCCGATTCTCACACCCCAAGAGAAACTGATAGACAATACAGATTAACCTATACTGGTAGATACGTATACATTATCTACCAGGGAACCTAAACTCACTCCTACTTCCTGGAAATATGCCAGGCAACACACGTCACTATTATTATTATGATTATTACTATTATTATTACTAGTATTATTAATAACCAATAGTGACGCAACCAACCTGTTATTTTCCAACTACCGAAACAAGGTAAGCATCGCGGTTATTGAAAAAAAAAAAGACCTCCCCCCTCTTCCTCCTTCCTTCCCCCCCACATATTTTTCCCAATTGGGATGCCGAAAAAACAAAATTTTTTTTCCGTTGGTCCCAACAGCAATACTAATTAAGACTTCTCCAACTCTTTGTTTTTGGCCACAAAACACAATGTGGGTCTACCATTACCTTTTCACTAAGACATCTTTGTCGTATTTCCTCCAATACCAATACGAAACAAAATGTTCTCAGTGATAATACTGAATGACTTTCTCTCTCTCTCGGAGGGGAGGATGTTAGGATGGGATGAGTTGTCGTTCAGGTGTTGTTGACAAAACAACCAACCACGCTAAAAAAAAAAAAAACCTACTTACATAACCGAATACGTATAAATGGTGCAAGTTCATATGCCCATTGATAATTTCTTATGACCGAGTAGAAGTGTTAGAAGCAGCAACAGCAGACGATGATTCAGGAACACCTCTCTATTTACCGGAATAATATCAATGTTTAGGGGTGGGTATACCAGACAACATAGTCTACACAAAACGAGGTTTAAGCCACCCACCCACCCCTCACCCATCAACTATCAACCATCGCTCTATCAACCATCAGCTATCTCTCGAGTATACGAGTATACAAGTGACGTGTCCTCGAACGAAGAGGAGCGAAGCCACTATGCAGAAACGAGGGGAATCCCAAAGCAGAAGAAGAAGCAAAATAAGCAAAAGAAGAAGCAGACATTTTTTTCTCTTCTCGCTCGTAGTGATTGTTGTGGAGACAGATATAATTACCTAGACAACCAACACAAGCAACCCCCCTACCACTATCTTCCGTGTCTCCCCACTCTATAGATATATATACATATTCTGATCACGCTTTTTTCTTACTTGGGGGGGGGGGAGGTGATTAGTAGATAAGGGTATTGTTTGACATGGTTAAGTGGAACGAGGTTTGCCTGTCTGCCTGTCTGTGCGGTATCGGCATGCAACCTCAATTATTATCTACTTTACCATGTTGTTGTCTCATATGCATGTCCGATATCCGGTTCTGTTGCATTCGGGTGGAATGAGAGATCTTATATGAATGGTCAAATGATGCTCATATACACAACGCAGATATAATAACTAATGGAACACCCCCCCCCTCTCCTAGAACAGAGAATTGAGAACAACCTTGTCAGGAACTTAATAATTCTTTATAGAGAAGGTGGTGAATCATCTGAGAATCTTCAGTAATTACTGCTTTTTTTTCAGATTGTAATTACAGGATAGGGATGCAAAGATGGTAACAAAAAGTTGATAGAACAGGAAGGATACAAATTGACTAGTCTACCATTACCTAGTCTACCATTACCTGGTCTGCCATTACCTTCATCATTGTCAAATTCCTTCGAAACCTCCAGATAATTTCAACTTTCCTTGACGGAATCGTAGGTATAGGAAGTATTATTTCCAAGCGTTGAGAATCCCAATCAGGGTTTTTCCTCTTCTCTCTATTGTATTTGCCTTTTTTTTATATCATCGGGCAAAGAATGTAATGTCTACTCTCTTACTTTGACAACCACACTATTCACCACTCATTTAGACAAAAGACCATTGATTGAGCAAAGTAAGAGATGGGGATGACTAAAAGGTATAGAAAGAACAAGGTGGGTGGGAAAAAAAAAAGAAGTTTTGTAGTTGAGCTTTTCTTTGCAGTTAATTTTAGTTCTGGTGGTTGCGCCTGGCACGACAATTGTATAAATGTCGCATGTCGTCACCATTTCTCTCTCAATTCACTTTCTTCCTCACTCACTCAATAGAAAAATTTTCCAAATCAGCCAAAAAACAACCCACCAGACAACATCCAACATAACTTCATAACTTCATAACCTACCTATCATGTTCGGACCCTTCCAAGCCTCATTGGTGAGATATGGAGGATACTTATGGAAAAAGGCACCCAGATTATCTGCCTCCCAGAAATACAGATTAAGATCCCGGATGAGACAAGTGGACAGTAATATTGAAGCCATCTATCAAGGATTAATCACTTCTGGTGAGAAGTCAGTAGGTGAGTCTACTGGGGTTAAGATTGTTGATTATTTGAAGTTTGATTTCCCCAAAGAGGGGGAAATGACCCCTAAGAATAAATATACCACTTTTAGCAAACACGAAAAGACATATAGAAGAAAAGTCCATTTAGTGCCTAAATGGACTAAATTGTCATTCAGAGAGAATCCCGACCATTTCTAGAGAGGTCAGGAGTGAGATGACAAAGATGATGCGTTGTTGTCGTCGTTGTTGTTGCTTGGGTTGGGTATATATTATATATTTACGATTTTGTACATAGTTATACACATAGTATTTTTTTTTTTTAGAAATGAGATTATTATCTAATCTGTAGTCCATGAGAGGGTAGTTATACATCTACTACACATATATATATAAGACTGCTTCATAACCAGGCGTTATATTAAATACATACTAATACAATAAATAGTAAAAAGAAAAACAAAACAAAAAAACAAACAAACTCTAGTTTCTATCTCGGTGAAATCATAAACGGGAATATTGAGCATTGGTTATTCAACCGACATGTCTTCATCTTCATTAGTCTGTGAACTCTGTGGTATATTTTCTTTATTTTCTTGGGGATTTTCAACTTGATCTTCTTCTATAATATCTTCCATGTTGTCTTTTGCATTGGCTTCAGTAATGGTTACATTTTGACTAGCTGGTTGAATGTTTTGATGAATATCTTGAGTGATCTCCATTGGGATCTCTTGGGTATACTCTTGACTTTCCTCGGTGATTTCTTGTGTTGACTCATGTATGACAGACATGTCACTAGTTTGAGGAGGAGGTGGAGGAGGAGGAGGAGGAGGAGGAAGCGGTATGGACTCAGGTTGACTCTTTTCAACAACTGCTTCCTTCTCTACTACCACAGTCTTCTCTGGTGACTTAATCCAGATGGGAATTTCATCAGGACTATCATCCAATGCATCCCAAATATAGTTGGAAATAAAGTAGTCGCTATATAATGGATCGTCAACCAACACATGCGGCATATCATCGCCATCTTTCTTCATAAATACCATCACTTCTTCATTATCCTTAGCTCTACCAGTGCTACCACCACTACCAGCTCCACCACCACCACCACCGTGAGAATCTTTCCCAGGGGCAGAATTTACCCCTATCCTTACCCCAAGGGTTTTATATAGATTAATTTGTAAAATATTAGAATCTTGATATAATAAATCCCGAGAATTGCGTTCATTAGGGAAATTTTCAATCTTTTCCTGAGTTTCTTCAATAGACTTGACAAGTTCATGTTCTTTATATCGTAAGGTACTCATTTTACTCGTTACATTTTCCAATTGTCTCGTAATACCTTCATGCAATCTATCCAATAATAAACTTCTCTGCTGTATAACTCTGAAAATATCCTCCTCCTCCTCATCATCACCATTTCGAACTAGGTTCACATTTCGATATTGGGGGACTTGTGATGCATTCATGATAGACTCATAGTTTTGATCGTTTATTTTGCTGAGGTCAGCCACTTGGTGCTTTAATTGGCTGGAATGGTGTTGTAAGGAGGTGACTTCCGATTGGAGGGAGGTTATTTCATGGCGGCGTTGTTGATCTGCTTCATTTATAAATGTGACGAGTTGGTCAATGAATTGTAAACCCTGTCTGTCCGATAGGATGGATACTGTCTGTTCTATATCTTCTATACATGAAGTCATATTGTCCTGCCGCCAAAAAAGCTATCGCGATGATAAGATTATACCCAGAGCGTGTGTGGGTGATTTGTTTTGATTTCATGGCGGTATCGAAAGAACAGAAAAAAAAACAAGACGCAAAAAACAAGACGCAAATCAAATGCCGAATGAGAACAACGAAAAAAAAAAAATCAACCCATTCAGAGTTATTGTTATTGTTACTGTTACTGTTACTAATACTAATACTCTTACTAATACTACTAACCACCTACACACAGAGAGATGAGTAGTTACGGAAACAAAAAGACATTCGAGGATGTTGAATTACCCTCAGACCCAACTTTACCCCCTTGGATAATCACCCCCAAGGAAGAAAAGGTTATTTTTGCCCGATGGAGAAGAAAGGCATTTGCAAAATGTGATGATTTGATTAAGTTATATGTAGAATGTTCAAACAGTTATAAGAACCCAATAGAGGGGATGGAGAAGTGTAATGGTATAAATGAGCAACAGTTGGCTTGTGTGGCCAAATATCAAAAACAAGAGTATTTGGATATTGAACGAGATTTATTGATTCAAGAAAAGAAAGAAAAGAGAGAGTTGTATCAGTTTTATAAACAAAAGAAGTTGAAGGAGTTACAGGATGAAAAGACAAAAAATGGTGCTGGTGGTGCTGGTAGTGGTGCATAAATGATAATACATTATAACCTTGTATATAGTATAGTGAATATAAACGAAGTTAGGGGTTTATCTGTCTCTCTTTACTGTACTTATTGTCGCAGGGAAGGTAATCTACCATCGAAGTGATAGTGGACAGCGAGTGATTTTAACTATAATCCGAGTCTCTACTTAAAAGTACCCAGCATATTATACTCCCTGTGATTTGGTGGAATTAATTTGATCTAATTGTATCAGTCGATACTTCCAGCGTTTCTCCTTCTCCTTCTTCCTCTTCTATATAGTCCCTCAGAATCAAACCTATGATTCCTGCCAATATCCATCCCCACTTGAGATATATATATATATCCAATATATGCCACCCTATTCACATTCTAGCTTAATTCCTCCTGATTCTCACGGTCAGGATCTTTAAAACTATCATTCTCAAACACAGTACGACCAGCCACGAAAAAACTTCCCTGTATAATACCCAATTGTTGTATATCGGCATATTGTCTCGTAGTAATTGTTATTAACTCATTAAAATCATTTAAACTAGCATTTAATTGAGCCACTTGTGAATTCAAACGACTAAACTGACGTTGAGTTATTAATGATGCATTAGTAGCAGGTTCAGTCATCAGGGTATATATATTAGTAGAAGGTTCAGCATGTGAACTTGGTGGAGTAATAACCCTCCAGTTCTGTCTATCCATTGATATAGCGAATAAGAAGTGGTGATAGTAGTGATAGTGGTGATAGTAGTGGATAGTAGTGATAGTAGTGGATAGTTATTTACTGATTGTTATGATTCCAACTAAACTGTAAAAGAAGCCAAACAGAGAAAAAATAAAAAAAAATTAAAATTAAAAAAAAAAAAAACTTTTTTCATTTTCAGTTTGATTCTTTCCGTTTCCCATTCTCCTTTTAAAGCCCAATTTACTCTTTAACCACTTAAACCAACTCCCCCCACGTTATCATTATTATATATTGACACTCATACACTATTAGTAGTTATTTACCACTATAGCCACCACAAAGACCACTACCACTACAACTAGTACTAACTTGTAGGACCCACCGCTCTCCAACTGGCTTAGTACAAGTCTTATCTACAGGTTAATTGCATCGTCCATAACAGACAGAAAAAAAAAAACCCTTATTAGAGCCATCCTTGAAAGCGGTTTACACATAATCACCCCATTTCCCCTTTGAAAGTCTCAAAGCATCACAACCATCCTCGACCACTCCCCTCCCCCGCAAACACACATACATACCATCTATTCATACACCCACTATATCGGATATACCTCTCGAAATTACTATACCGAACTTTTAATGATCAATAATCTAGATTAATAATACCACAATAAGTATTTGACAAGAGCTTTAAAAAAGACACCCACACACAACGCAGATACTTTAGAATTATGGACTCTTCAGAGAAACTAATTATAAACCAAGAGCAAATACTGCCAACTCGTATACCTACCTCGTCACAATCACCTACCCGATCATCCACTTCCCCTATCCCACCATCACCGAACCAGAATAAAGTACTGCTAAAACCATCAAATTCATCATTACATACCTCAAGTAGTATCAATACTCTAAATTCCACAAAAACTTCCACCATACATCAGAAACAAGAAGACCCAAAACTATGCAATTTCTTACCCCGGAAGTCAACATATCCCCATAATACTCAATCACCTTCATCATCATCATCATCATCACCGGCAGCACTGGCAGCACCTCCACGGTCAGCACCACCAGCGCCAGCGCCAGCACGGCCAGTGCCAGTGCCACGTCAGATTGATGTGAATAGTTCTACAATACCGACTTCTATTCAGAAGCCCCCGTCACAACACCCAACTCAACCACCCCTGCAACTTCAAGCACAACCAAACCTGCACCCCCACCAACTGCACCCCCACCAACTCCACCCACATACACATACACACGCAGGAACAGCAACAGGAACACCCGCCCATCGCGCAACCACCACCTCCACCACCCACCACCACCATAGTATAGCACCGAAATACGCCAAGATCCAACCAGCAATCGCTCCGAAACCAGTCACTGTCCTTCCCAAACCCAATCAATTTTGCCCCTTACCTTCGGGGAAAACCCCATTTCAGATCAGACTGACATTTGCCGCTTCTTTGAACTCCAAATCGTTGAATATAAACACCTCGAAGCGATGGGTATTGCCGCCCAGACCTAGACCAGGGAGGAAACCTACTAATGCCGATGGAGTGGAGGAAAATAAGGCAGGCAAGTTACCTAAAGCGAGTCCCAAGAAACGTACAACTAAGAAGAAGACGGAAGTTGAGATGAAATTAGTTGCTGCTGATATGCCTTCACAGCAGGGGAGTATAAAGAGTCTGGGAGTGTCTGTCAAGATTGAACAAGGATCAGATAAGAAATTAATTGACCAGTTACATCAACATCAACAACAACAGCAAGATCCTATCAAGACTGGAATATCGAACGTTACTTCCTCATCATCTGCCACATCTACATCTACCACCATAGCCAACTCTCCTTCACTTGCCACTTCAATAGCAACCCCCTCCACCACCACAGGCACCACCTCCACCACCACCACTCCCAGCAAAAACAATACCACTGTTTTCAATACTCCATTATTATCGAATATTTCCCTGAGTAGTGTGTCTCCATTACCCACCTTACCCCCGGGTCTTTCTATGGAATCGACAAAATCACCCTCTCCCAACACTTTCACCTCGCCAATGATGTCATCACCGGGACAAAAAGTCAAGCCGGAAGTTTCGTTAAATATCTTGAAATCAAAAATTGCCAATTCTCCAACTTGTCCCCCACAGAAACTTCACCCAACAGCAGTGGCAGCTAAACCAGCTAAACCACCCGCACCACAGACACAGACACAGACACAGGCATCGCCGCCACCGCCACCACCAATACCCAAACCTATCGACCCAAGTGTCCAAATCCAAGATATGAAGATGACATATTTGGCAAAACTCAAAGAACAAGAATTAATCCAGAATTATATCGAGGTTATCACTAATCAAATTAAGGAGTTGAGTTTTGTTCAAAATGGAGTGATTACGTTTGATGCCTTGAAGAATAATAATGTCAAGGCGAGGAAACCCTCTTCATCATTAGCACAGGGTATTTCCGCTGGTGTTGGCACTGGTACTGGTGTTGGTGTTGGCGCTAGTGGCACTAGTACCACCAGCGCCCCTCCCGCCAAATATGATCAATTGGAGTCGATTAATAATTTGAACGATTTGAATAAGTTTTTAAACTATCTTACAAAATCATCAAATATAATCCAATCAGCCAAGAAACAGCAGCCATCCACCGCACCAACCACTGATGATATTATGAATAATCAAATTAATCATTATGTAGACGTGCGGAATAAATTCAAGGCGATGAAAAAGAAGGAAGAGATGCAAAAACAAAAAACCAATTTCTTGGGTATAAACCACCCCAAGAAGAAAAAAGGCAGCACAACTAATAAAACTGCTCCCGATTCGATATTTTCAGGGCCCACTTTGCCTGAACGACAATTCACTCCTGATTTACTAAGACCCATCAAGGCTGCAAACTTGTTCAATATTGATCCTCCTCCTCCTCAGCACCCTCATCATCGTGATGATGACAATAATTTACATGACGATATTATTGTGGATGAATTGCAGACTGCCACTATTGAGAGTTCTCCCGGTTCATTATTGACAAGCACTACTATCTTGAACGATGGTGGTGTCATGGGTGGTAGTCTCAGCGGTGGTGGTGTCATGGGTGGAGACACGGCAAATATTGGCAATATTGGCAATAATGAGGATTTTGACTTTTTTATGGATGATACTCATGATTTCTTAAATCGATTGATTTTAAAAGATGATATTTCAGATGATTCATTTGTGAAGATGGAAGAGGATAGTTTGGGAAAAGTTGAAATTCATGCAAAACAACTGCAGTTGCAGCAGCAGCAGCAGCAGCAACCGATGCAACAGGAACAAGCCCAGACACAGACACAGACCCAGACCCAGGCCCAGGCCCAGGCCCAGAAGCTGTCGGTTAGAGATAGTGTGTTGAAGAAAAAACTGAAATTCAATTGCGGGTTTTGTACCAATGACACACCATGTTTATGTTTTGATGCAGACTTGGAGATTAGTAGTTTGAGACGGTGAGCGAGAGAAAGAGAGAGAAAGAGAGAGAGAAAGAGAGACAGAGAGAAAGAGCTTGAGGATAATTGGGAACTTGTTTGTTTGTTTGGTATTTTTTTTTGTTTTTGATTTTGGGTAGTGTATATGCGTATGTGCATATGTATATAACATTAATGAAAACTATGAACCTTGTATATAGAAAGAACTCTTTATGTTTTTATTAATGATATTTATTTATATTTTTGCCATCATCAATTGGGGATGAGTTTCCCCTTTTTATTTTTTTGCTAATAGTTGGTAACTCTCTATCCAATTGCAGCCATTGGTGTTTTTTTTTCCGGGGCACTTTTTTTTTTCCTTTCCATCTTACTCCGGCGAATTACGGAAATGCTCTGAAAATCTTTTTTTTTTTTAGCCAAAAGTAAGTATCGTGGATACAAACAAGCACCAATTAATGAAAAAGGTCTTTAATATTGATTATATAAATAGAAAAACACCTGTAGAAATAAATAAATAAAAGAATAATTATGCCATTCACCTAATGAACAACAACGATATGTTTGGGAGTTTGGGGGGGGATAAATATGTATATATAACTGAAACAGTCTTCTTCACGTCCTGTTCTCTTTCACTTCCTGTTCTGTTTCACTTAATAGAAAAAGGCCAAGAAAGAACCAAAGATAGCAGTAGCACCCAAGACAGCGTATCCAGTTCTGTAGACACCGGCCATAGTTAATTCCTTACCGAAATCCCAAACTAAATGTCTGATACCATTACCAACGTGGTATACAAATGGATAGGCGCATAAAGCCTTAATACCAAGCTTGGCGACCACAGGCAATGAAGCAAAAGCACCAACTAATACACCGGAATCGAATGGGATGTTCAAGAGAGAAGTAGCGGCATAACTGACAGTCAAAGCGTAAAAACTACCAGCCATGGCAATACCGGTGATTCTATGGAATGTAGACAAGATGGCAGTTAATTGTGGTTCATAGATGGTTAAATGTGGAGATACTGGTCTGTTCTTACGTTGTGCTATCAACACATCTTGTCCTTGTTCTTGAGAAGCCTTAACGGTAGCAATGGATCTGATTAAAGCTAATCTTGATGATTGTACTCTAGATGGGGCATACAAGGCATTTAAAGTTGGCTTCTTTAATAATCCTAAACGAGAAATCATTGTGTGTCTGTGTGTGATGGTTGTGGTTGTGGTTGTGGTGATGAAGTGGAGGTGACAAAGAGTTGATTTGAAGAAGAATATAGTATGAAATTTGCTGTGTATTTTTCTCTAGAAGAAAAATAAGAGACCTTCCTCCCCGGAGAAAGAAAAATAGAAAGAACAGTGAAGGGTAAAAAAAAGCGAACAAATCCAGCCAATGAAACTAATTGAAATTACGCACCGACAAGAAAAAAAATACCATACCGGTCATGTGATATGTGTCGTGCGTCTATACTCACGTGATGTTCTTATCTTTGCGACAGACAGACAGACACCGCAGAAACTGGCACACTACATTTTATAATAAAATTTCATTTGCTGCTTTTAAACAAAAGGAACAACTCTGGGTTTTTTTTGGCTTATAATTGTTATTAAATGGCAAGAGTTAAAGTTGCAAGATGTGGAATATGTGGTATTTCAGTTCTCTCCCTGTGTTTATTTTCTTTATTGTACTTGTATACACCAAACCTACCCTCTTATACACCAAGTCACATCAAGTCACATCACCAACCAGTACAACCAGTACAACCAGTACAACCAGTACACCCGAAGCTAAGCAGTAAAAACATAAAAAAAGAAATCCTGCAAAATAAAAAAAAAATAAAAAAAAAAGAATCAGAAACGAGGATTACAAATTTACAGTTTTTTTTTTTTTGGCAAAGACAATCATCATCCCCTGGGCTTACACCACTAGCATATCCACTACCACCAACAACAACAACTGCACATCATGATAGAGGCATTAAACCCTACAGCTACAACAGAACCACCTACAAAACCTGCGGCGAATCATCATACTCAACAAATGCCTCCTGATTCAAAAAGACCGTTTGTACTGTTATTCCAAGACAATAATGATCAGAACAATGAGTCAGCAGAGTTACATGACGACAGACAACATCACAAGTCTCTGGAGCAACAACCGGTTGACTCCCTGTTTCATAAAAATGTTCATCATTCCTCTCCATCCAACTTGGATGGTGAATCATCGTCGTCGGGAGATGAAGCCGTCAAATTGGAATCGTCATCGGAATTATCATTCGCCAAAAAGGATTTGAGCAAGTCTCGTGCTCAATCATTCCAATCGGTGCTTTCTAATGCATCCCTAATGTCTTTGAAACAACAAGTACTATCAACACATAATAATACCGCGGTGTCCACCAATATTAATTCCACTAATACCAATAATAATACCAATAATAATAATACTAGTAGTAATAATAATAGTCATCCGGCATTAATGCGCAGCAATTCTACAGTAAACAACTCAAAAAACTTCCAATCATTCATCCAAGCTCCGGTATTATCAAGTTTTAATAACTTGAGACAAGAAGATGGCATTGAGATTGGTCAACAATTACCTTTTGATGATAAGCACTCATCAAGCAAAACTTCATCAACCGAGAAATTAAATAGTGTCGCCCCTACTGCCAGAGGTGCGAAATCGGAAACCGAAAAAAGCCGCACCAATAGTGCCAACTACCACAATAAAGAGGAGAAAGAAGAACCGACGGCAGTAGCAGCAGCAGCAGAAAGAGGACGAGAACGAGAACGAGAACGAGAACTTCACCCTCACCCTCACCCTCACCGTCAAGCACAAGCAACAGAAGAAGAAACTGATGATAATTTACACCAACAACAAAATTTGACTTTAAAAGCATTGAAGAAATTAAGTTTATCCCCCAGAAGAATCCTTAATGAAATATCACCATTAACCACCATAAATTCCCCTGATCAACATCTGCCAGAAGAAATCAAGTCATCAGAACCATATCAACCTGCAGAAGTCGACCTCTCTTCCTTTGCAAGTTTATCAAGACAACCAAAGACTGCTACTACTACCACCACCACCACCACTCCCATTGAAAAGAAAATATCTCCATCTACTTCAACGCATATTTCTCATAGTTATCATATGAATAAAAAAGCTTCATTGCCTAGATTATCTGAAGGACATCCAGAGACTACAGAATTAACTTCTGAATATTCCCCTCAAAAACAACAACCTGACAGATTTCAAACTTTTCCTCATTATCAACAACAGCAACAACAACAACAACAACAGCAACAACAAATGTCTATGCAACAACCAGGACGTATCCCAGCAGCAGTGATGCCCCCACAAAATATGAATGCAAAAAGAGTTCCTCTGAATCCATCCCTTCATACGGTTCAACCTCTTTCGCAAACCCAGCCTTCGTCTCCAACTCACACCGTCCAACAACATCAACAACAACAGACAGCTCAACAACCTCAGTACCTGCTTAATCACCCAAGGGTAACCAGACAATTACAACAAATCAAAGGATTAAGAAGTCCAATGTATGTTCCTTGTGTATTAAGAAGAAGCGGTTTGCATGATGGACAACCAGGAAGTAACGGATCAACTTCAAATTCACCTGATATTCCATTGAATATGTCTAGTACAAGTAGTACTCCCAAGCCTGAATTAACTTATGAACAACATTTACAATTATTTGGCCAAGCTACTACTGCCACTTCATCAAAAGCATCAATTAGATCTATTGATTCACAAATGTCTATGGATTCTGATAATTCATTAACTGTACATTCAAGTAATCCCAGTGGCCCTGGTTATTTATCGTCGGGAACTCCTAATAGAAGTCATGATCGGTTATTAAGAGCCGCCCCCACGAGAAAACATTGGGCTAAGGATGAAAGTGTCTTTAAATGCAGCGTACTTACTTGTCCCAAAGTATTTAATTTCTTTGAAAGAAGACATCATTGTAGGAAATGTGGGGGGATCTTTTGTAAAGAACATACTTCCCATTTTCTTTATATTAATCACTTGGCTCAATTTACCACTGGTGGTAGGGGTACTTTATCTAAGGTTTGTGATAAATGTATTGGAGAATATAATGAGTTTATTCAGAAGGAATTTGGTGTGCCGGTGAGCCAACATGGATCAAAGACATTTGTGGGAAGTGCTGACAAGGAAGTTACTACTGCCACAAGTAGTAGTCATAATAATAATAATAACAATAACAATAATAAAAATTATATACCCCTGGTGTATAAGTCTCATGTGTCAAGTTATATCCCCAAAGATACCCCCCTGGATAAAAATCAGACAATTAGGGATAATACAATGATGGTGAACGCAATCAATGGAAATTATAACGATACTACTACCACCACTAATACTAATACTAATACTACTACTACACAATCCAATGGTCTGGTGGCTAGAACTGAACAACAACTTGTAGGTAGTGTTCCTGCTAATTGGAGTTGGAGTTCTTTCTAATATTATAATTATACATATTTATTCAATGTTTGCATTTTGGTCTTTTTTTTTTGTTCACTATTACTTGTTTAATAAAATTTTTCTTTATAGGTACTTTCTTTTTTTATATTTGTTTATGTTTATGAGTTGTTGTTTGTGTTTATTCACTATATCGATAATATGATTTTTAATGATTTAACTTAATAGAACATACTATTTTGGAAAGGTGGAGAGAGAGGAAGGGTGGGTTCGGTTGGATTGGGTTGGATTAATAGAAAAAAATGTAGGTGGTAGCGCCAACACTCATCCTGCACATAACCCACTCCTTTTTGAATTTTTCACCGCAGTTGAAAACACGCTGGAAGTATTTTGTTCAATCCCACTTATATATATATACACCATATACTCAACCATCTCACTGAACAAACACTAATACAATGGCAATTGGAAAGTCACAAGTTAGTATATTGGGTGTTGACATTGAATCAATTCGATCATTGTTGAAAGTGATCATTTTCATCTCAATTGCAGGAGCAGCTATCTCATCCAGATTATTCTCCGTGATTAGATTTGAAAGTATTATTCATGAATTCGATCCTTGGTTTAATTTCAGAGCTACGAAATATTTAGTTTCTCATTCCTTTTATGAATTCTTGAATTGGTTTGATGATAGAACTTGGTATCCTTTAGGTAGAGTTACTGGTGGGACCTTGTATCCTGGTCTTATGGTTACTTCAGGAGCTATTTGGCATATTTTAAGAGAGTGGTTTAGTTTACCAATTGACATCAGAAACATTTGTGTAATGTTAGCGCCAGCATTTTCTGGTTTGACTGCTATTTGTACCTATTTCTTGACTAAGGAAATGAAGGATTCAAATGCGGGATTATTGGCAGCTATCTTTATGGGTATTGCCCCCGGGTATATTTCAAGATCGGTGGCTGGTTCTTATGATAATGAAGCCATTGCTATTACTTTATTAATGGCCACTTTCTATTTCTGGATCAAGGCCATGAAATTAGGTTCGATCTTTTTCGCTACTTTAACTGCCCTTTTCTATTTCTATATGGTTTCCGCTTGGGGTGGTTATGTTTTCATTACCAATTTAATTCCATTACACGTGTTTGTGTTGATTTTAATGGGTCGTTATAATAAGAAATTATATACTGCCTACTGTACCTGGTATGCTTTGGGTACTTTAGCCTCCATGCAAATCCCATTTGTCGGATTCCTTCCCATTAGATCTAATGATCATATGGCCGCTTTAGGGGTATTTGGATTATTACAATTGGTCGGGGTAGGATTCTATGTCAAGACCAAGGTTCCTTCCAGACAATTCAAATCTTTCTTACTCGTTTCCTTAACTTTAGTACTTGCATTAGGGGTAGGGGGATTATTTGGCTTGACAGCAATGGGTTGGATTGCTCCTTGGACAGGCAGATTCTATTCTTTATGGGATACAAACTATGCCAAGATCCATATTCCTATCATTGCCTCGGTGTCTGAACATCAACCTACTGCCTGGCCAGCATTCTTCTTTGATACAAGTATGTTGATTTGGTTATTCCCTGCTGGGATCTATATGTGTTTCCAAGAATTGAGAGATGAACATGTGTTTGTCATCATCTATGGGGTATTATGTTCTTATTTTGCCGGGGTTATGGTTAGATTGATGTTGACTTTGACTCCGGTGATTTGTGTATCTGCTGCTATTGCATTATCCAAATTATTTGATGTTTATTTAAATATCGTTGAACTCTTTACCGAAGAAGAAGCAAAATCATCCTCCTTCTCCTCCTCATCATCATCAACCGATTCCGAAACTTCAAAACCAAAGAAGAAAACCAATAAGAAATTACCCCTTGCTGCCTTGTCTTCTAAATTCCTCGTGTTGTTATCCTTTGCCTTCTACTTGTTTTACTTTGTTTTACATTGTACTTGGGTCACTTCAAATGCCTATTCTTCCCCCTCGGTGGTGTTGGCCTCTCAAAACCAAGATGGCTCTCAACGTATCATTGACGATTACAGAGAAGCTTACTACTGGTTAAGAATGAACACTCCAGAAGACGCCAAAGTCATGGCATGGTGGGATTATGGTTATCAAATTGGGGGTATGGCCGACAGAACCACTTTGGTCGATAATAACACCTGGAACAACACCCATATTGCCACTGTAGGTAAGGCCATGGCTTCTTCTGAAGAGGTGGCTTATCAAGTGTTGAGACAACATGATGTTGATTATGTTTTGGTTATCTTTGGGGGATTATTGGGGTATTCCGGTGATGATATTAATAAATTCTTATGGATGATTAGAATTGCTGAAGGTATTTGGCCTGATGAAATTCGTGAACGAGACTTCTTTACTGATAGAGGAGAATATAAAGTTGATCAAACTGCTTCTCAAGCCATGAAGAATTCATTGATGTATAAGATGTCATACTATAGATATACTGATTTATTCGGAGGAAGAGATGGTAGTGATAGAGTGAGAAACCAGCAAATCCCCGCCAACAACCCAGTTGAATTAAATGTGGTTGAAGAAGCCTTCACTTCTGAAAATTGGCTTGTGAGAATCTATAAAGTGAAGGATTTAGACAATGTTGGTAGAGATTTACAACAAGCAAGTGCATTTGAAAGAGGTAGTAAAGCAGCTGGTTCAAAGAGAAGTAGAGTGGTTAAGAGACCTAATTTGGATATAAGAGAATAAGCGTTTCGGTTTATACTTTATAGTGGTGTGTATTTTACTTGAAATGTTATATATATAAAAACAAAAAAGTTTAAAGTTTGTTGAACAATAGTTGTATCCAACCAACCATAACCCTCATTATGTCTATTATGTATATCCCCGCGCTTGGTGGGTCAGGAACCAACGGAGTTAATTGATTGTTTTTTTAATAAACGGACGGAAAAACAATTTTAATCTCCATGTTTTATTCTCCCCCGAGTTTTCCTCTCTCTCTCTCTCTCTTGACAATTCATATAAATAGCAACCCCAATTACCGTCATAACTTTATTGCTTTCTTCTAGTCAACATATACCACTCGATTTACTCAACTCATACTAACTTCTCAACATGCCAGGATTACTCGACCTTGAATCACATTTGGTTTTTTACAGATCATACCATTTCAATAAAGTAAATGTTACCATTCATTTAATATGTATCCCCATTATTCTTTTAACCACCCTTACCTTCTTACTCCCCCAGAATGTATTAGGTGAAGCACATCCATACATCAACCTCGGTTCAATTATGGCTTGGGCATATGGTACCTATTACCTATTATTAGATTGGAAAGTTGGCATCCCATCAGCTGCTGTCTTGACTACCTATGTCCACTATGCCAAGGGTTATTATTTGACATTGTCTGAGGTGACTGAACCTACTGCTGGTCAGTTTGTGAAGTATGCTATTATCCTTCATGTTGCCGCTTGGTTGGCGCAATTTTATGGACATGGTGTTCATGAAAAAAGGGCTCCTGCTTTGTTGGATAATCTTTTACAAGCCTTGGTGTTGGCTCCGTTCTTTGTTGCGTTTGAAGTTGCCTTTGCTGCTGGGCTTAGACAAGATTTGAAGAAGACTATGGATAATAAAGCTGGTGTCAAAGTTAGAGATTTCAGAGCTGCTGAAAAGGCCAAGAAATCAGCAAAGAAGGTTCAATAGGCGAGAGAGAAAGAGGGGGGGGGGAGAGAGAGAGAGAGGTTAGAGATTTGTTTTTATATCTATATATATTAATTACCTATTAACCATTAGTATTATGTATTAACTTCAATTTGAATGCGAGTTATGATTTTGGTGAATATGCTTCGTATTTTCTCTTAAGTTCAGGTTCATATAATGAAACCCCTTGTAATTGATTGCCAATAGTGAGCCATCCTGGTCTGGTATTATGATCCCGGCCAAATATCTCAAGTTTACGAGAATTTGTCCCTACTATTCTCTCAACCACATCATAAAATTCATCTGGTTTCCTCAGTGTTTCTCTAGTACCACTGACTACTACATCAGTATCAATTTTTCTATTAATCCAAATGGGATTTCCTTTCAACCCAACTAATAGATGTTCTTTGGAATGATTCAACCAGTGACCAGTCCTGCCGGTAACAATTGTTCTCTTGAGTTGATTTAATTTTACCCAAATCATTTCATCGGAGATTTTATACCCCCATTTCAATAATGCTCTTCTGCCAATTTCGATTGATCTTCCAGTAACCCAAAGCATTATAATACCTTCATCTTGTAATTCATGCATTGGTAATGATAATAACTCATCATCTTTACAGGTACCATAAGGTAAAGACATATGGATATCCCAAGCCGGATCGGAAATAATTGCGGCAAATTTGCCAAGAATCTTAAATGGTAGATATCTAATGTCACAATTAATCCATTGAGGAGGTAATATTTCTCTAAATGATTCACTGAAACAATCTCCTATGGAATATTCATTAGTGGTTGTGGTGGTGGTGGTGACAGCGGTGGCAGCGGTGGCTTTGGTATCTCCCCCTTCTTTATCAAGTTGTTCCAGTAGCGGATTCGGAGGAATTGGGTTCAAGGTATAATAATGCAAATAACGACAAGTTTTCATTTTATGACAAGTATCTAAATATGAACAATCGCCTAAATTCAAGTCGGTATGACTATTAACAATAGGTAAGAAATGGATCTTTTCTTGACAACATTGATATATTTCATGAGAGATGATGTTCTTGCATTGAGAAATTCGTTGATGTACGGTAGTTTGGGGTATCATTTGTTTATTGGTTCCAAATTGGGAATATTCCTTTTTGTTAAGTCCAACTGTACCCAAGACATTATTATGATTTGCATCGTTACAAACCTCATAAAAGGAGATCTTTTTTGTCTTTACTCTAGCTCGTTCTTTACTCAAGATAGTCCTTGCCGTGGGTCTTCTTATAAGCTGATGTAACAAATCTGGATTGAATGTAAAACTTGTCCTTAATGCAACATCATGAGAATATATTGGAGTCATGATAGGTTTTGGAGTTTCTAATAGTTCAATCAAAGTCTTGTTGTTGCTGTTGTTGTTGTTGAGTGTCGTATCTAAATTCGAAATCAGAACCAGTTGGGGGAATGTACCTCCTTGTAATCTCTTTTTCAAAAGCAAAATCCCACTAATATTAACCCAGATCAACTTGGGAAAACCAATACTAGGTTCAACAATGTCGATATTAAGTACACTGGAGAATTTCAACAGATTTCCACTAATCTGATTGAATTGAATGAGATAAACCAAAAAGTCTGACATGTTCTCTAATTGATGAGGAGGAATAGTGTCACTAAATTGCACAAACAAAGCCCTAATGTTCCAGAGTGCTCCATCTATGGGAGACTTCAATAACCCATCATCGTGATTCAAGACAAACTCAACAAATGAAGCAAAGCAATCTAGACTGTAGATCATGGTATACTTTATTGATGGTGAGAGGGGGGGAGGGTCTGTCTTTAGTGGAGTCTCCCAATAAAAGAGAAAAAGTGATCTGTTTAATTTGCAGCACTTTTTTTTTTGCTTTTCTTCCACTTGTTTGAAAATGTGGTAATTCGCATTTGAGGATCTACACATGAATTACACTACTACTACACTACTACAGTAACAGTTTAGTGTACAATATATATTGATGATACAAAATAAGACGAAGTTAAAAATAGAAAAATAACAACAAGGCAAAAATATGACAAGTTCGTAGTGTGTAGTAACTTGCTCTCTCTCTCCACCTAGAATCCAAACCCAAATGGATTATCTGGGGTAGCAGCCAGGATATTGGCCTTTTGTCCAGTTGGTTGGGTTTGCAAAGGAGCATTACCGAATCCCATACCTGTAGGTTGCGATTGTAAAGGAGCGTTTCCAAATCCTTCAAATTGTCCAAAAGTGGTATTGGGGATTTGCAGATTAAATGATGGAGGGGATGAAAGTGAGGTTGCTTGGAATTGATTGGTCATTTGGTTCATATTTGGTTGAGAAGGGAATTGATTAAATGGTTGTTGGAATTGATTGACTGGTTGTTGTTGTTGGGAGAATTGACCAAATTGTTGAGGTTGTTGTTGGAATTGGTTAATTGGTTGTTGTTGTTGTGGGAATTGATTGAACTGTTGTTGGGGTTGGAATTGATTCATAGGTTGTTGTTGTTGGAATTGATTCATAGGTTGCTGTTGTTGGAATTGATTCATAGGTTGTTGTTGTGGGAATTGGTTAATTGGTTGTTGTTGCTGTGGGAATTGATTCATAGGTTGTTGAGAACCAAAGGTAGTAGGAGGAAGACCGCCTGTAAGTTGCTGACTAAATGAAGTAATTGGTGCCGCAACTGGTTGTTGTCCAAATGAAGTAGCAGGAACAACATTACTACCCATAAACCCACCGGTAATTTGTTTACCGAAACTAGATTGAGGAACAAACCCACCAGTAATTTGACCACCTGTTCTTTGAGCTGGAACCACGGCAGGTTGGTTGAAAGAAGTTACTGGTAATCCACCAGTAAGTTGTGTGGGCACCGACACTCCAAAGGTAGTCTGTGGCATGGTTATGGAACCTGTTTGTAATGGAACAAAAGATTGTCCAAATGAAGTCACCGGAGGGGCACTGTCGGGTCTTGCTGGAGCACCTTGAGCAATAAATGTATTAGACCCAGTTTGTAAAGGAATAATACCAAATGTCAATTGTGGTTGAATAAACCCAGTGGCTTGGATTGGCATGAATCCAGTAGGTTGAGCAGTAATTGGCATAAAACCAGTTGGTTGTGCTGGTAAAATACCCCCCGTGTTGGAAGGAATTAAAACACCCCCGCCGGTTCTTTGAACTGGGATAAGGGTACCAGTACGTTGTGCAGGTACAGGCACTGCGGTTACTGGGGTAAATTGTTGTTGACCTGGTGGGAATGGAGCATTATTAGTCTTGACTGGTTGAAGTGGTGGGGCAGATGGAAGTTGAGTAGTAGATGATGATGCACCAGGAGGTGGTGCTTTATAATCAGAGGTTGGCTTGATATTAACAAGATCCGATAAGGCGCCAGTATATTGTGGTGCTTGAGGCTTGCTAAGATCTTCAGTTGATCTTGCCGCGGGTTTGACTGCCCAAGCATCATCTTCAATTCTGCTTGGTTGTGAGGGAGGTCTATTTTCGCTACCTTGAGGGGTAGTTTGTTTAATTGGAGAAGGTAATGCTTCGGCAGTGACTTTGGAAACCTCTGCTGATGGAATGTTTTTCAAAAGAGCACCAGTATTGTCGACAAACAAACCACCACCTGGAGCAGCAGCAGCGGGTTCTTCAGAAGCCTTCTTTCTAGCAAACTTGGTGTCCAAGTGTTTCATCACTCTAATAATATCACCTTCTCTTAACCCCAAAGTTCTCAATAACGAGGGAGAAATATCTTCTAAAATATTCTGATCCATTTGTTCACGATTGAAATTAAGGGTGTAACGTTGACAGTTTCCAATATCAACTCCACATTCAAGAAAGAAATCAAACCAATCATAATCTGGTTCATGTTGACGTTCAGCTGGAGAAAGCATTGATTTTGTCCTTGGTCTTGTTGGTCTTGAAGGAGTAATATTGTTGATCATAGCAGTGGCTGATGGGGTCTTCTTCATTTCAGTAGTTGCACCACTAGTAGTAGCGCCACTGGTAGTAGCACCACTAGCAGTAGCGCCACTGGTTGTTCCACTCGACTTACTCTTTGTTTTTGCTCTATTTTCTAGTTGTCTCATAACTTCTTCCTTATATTTCTCTAACGAAGTACCAGTAACTTTTTCAACATATTCCAAATCTTCCACCGACAATTTCAGTGCCGAAACTGCAATCTTCACCCCATTAGTCTTATGTAAATGAATCTTTCCTTCTTGGCAACCCAAAAATTCCGCTTCAACTTTAAATGAACCTGAGCTATCGATCCAAGTTCTAACTCGATGATTATTAGGCATTGAATTATCATGTTCATTGTTCTTTTTGGTTTCTTTTTCTCTTTGAAGTCTATCTTTTTCTCTAACCTTATCACGTTCTTCTCTAGATCTATGGTGATGACGTCCCTTTTCTTTAGTAGATTTATGTCTAACTGGTCCTTCTGTCAACTTATCCAAATTAGAAGTACTGATTATTTCAATATACGAAGAAGGAACAACACCTCGTTTACCAGTGTCGGTATTCTCAACCATCCACCAATCCCGTGATTTGGATTCATCAAGAATATAAACTTCGTCTCCTTCTCTACAATCTAATTCGTCTCTACTTTGAGATTCAAAATCAAACAACAACTTCCCAATCTTTCTGTTTCCTGATCCAGTCTTGACTTTTGATGCTCTAGCAACTTCTTTTAATCCCTTGGAAGATTCTGCCCCTTTCAAGTCTCCTAAAATAGACATAATTGCGTCGGCAACATCTTTGGTGCCAGTATGCAACTCAATGGAAGCAGAAGGATTTTTAAATTCTAAAAACACATGCTTTTTCTCATGACTAAAACTAATTAAATCTCTAATTCTCCATTGATCATCACGATTTGAGGCACTTCTAATCTTTAACTTCTTGGGAGATCCCTTGTCAGCCTGCAAAATAATCAAGCCTTGTCCAATTGAAAACACCACAGTTCTTTTCTTACGTCCATCAACTTCATCAATATGCCAAGTAAAAAATTCTCCATCAAACCCGTGCCCTTGATCATCATTACCCAGACTTTTACTTTGTTCAATATCCTCTTCTTCTTCATAACGGGATTGGGAAGGTCTGGTTGGAGTTTCAGTAGCCACTGGTCTGGATGGCATTGGTGGAGGTGCTTCTTCATCTTCACTGTAGCTATTTTGACGTGGGAAATCCTTGGCTGGAGTAGGTGGTGGTGGGAATGCAGTCGTTGGGGATACTTCTGGGTGAGCTTGTTGATGTGAAAGAATTTGGGCAAATTGCTGTTGTTGTTGGGCTGGTGGCTGTTCCATGGGTGGAGCATGTTGTTGTTGCTGTTGTTGTTGAGGGTGTTGGGGCGGTGGTTGAAGTTGTTGCGCCTGTGCTTGTGCTCCAGGTTGAGATTGCTCTTCAGACCCAATTTGAATATAATTGGAAGGAACAAATCCAAAATGAGTCTTTTGGAGATTTCCCACTAAAAGCCAATCGGGATCTTTCAAATCATAAATATTAAACTTCTCTCCTTCACTGAATGCAAGCTCTTCTTCAGTTTGTTTATCATAATCATATAATGCAGTTGCTTGTTTAAGAACAGGTGCCTGGATAATCTCAGTTAGTATACTCTTTGATTCATTTCTCAAAATAAAAATTTTATCAGGCATAAATACATACTTCCTCGATATAATTAGATGGTACCAAACCAACAGGTTCATCTACTTCTTCTTCACCAACTGGCACAACTCTCTTTTTAACTTTCCACCATTCATCAATATCAGATTTTTCCAACAAATACAAAATGTCATCAGCTTGCATTGTCAACTCTTCTTCAGCTTGGGCTGTGTAGTCATACAGGGCCTTGTATACCCCTATGTATAATGACAGCATAATTGATTGATATATTGACTAGTGTGTGTATCAGATGGGAATTACTGGAGGGGGGGAAGAGAAAACGATTCAACTCAATTGAGTTTACGTTCGACACATATCTGAACAAATTACACGCACCCTTTCTTCTTGACTCAGCATCCCACAATCAAATTTGAAATTCAGTTGCCGGAAGAAGAAGAAAAAAAAAAGATGTCACAAATCCGGTAAATTTTACATTAGCCTTGGCCGAGAAAAGGGAATGGAGCCCCCCCCTTGCCCTGGTATAGGGTGGTGGGGATTTCAACTGTACATCTGGGTGTGAAGAATACTACTTGAAAGACCGCTTCAGCTAAACAAATCTATGTTTCAACTCATACAAACACATGGAAGTCTTACAAAACTTTACTGAAGAGACAATCAAAAAAGGTTGCAAAAAAAAAGAAAAAAAAAGAAACTCCACATTAATTAGCCCAATCTATACAAAATAAAAATTCTATTCACCATTCACATTGATTAATTCACCCTAGTTATTTCCCTGCTATATCCATACAACACAGTTTCAATATTTCTCAAGGATGTTATTGCGGTATAGGTGTCATTTTCAGTAATGGAAGAGCCAATATGTGGAGTTAAAACAACATCTTGTCTCCCCACTAATTCTGGATGAACTTGTGGTTCTTTCTCAAATACATCCAAACCAGCAAATAACACTTTACCCAGTTTTAATGCTCTTACCAATACTTCTTCATCAACCACAAACCCTCTTCCAATATTTATTATTCTCAATTTTTTCTTCATTTTGTTTATTAATTCTTCATTGACCATATGTTTGGTAGCAGCGGTGCCGGGGCAGGCAATGACGATTAAGTCGGCAAATTCTGCAGTAGCTTCCAAAGTCTTATGATATGTCATTTTGATACCTACTTCTTCTTCCTCCTCAGGGCTGAGCTGGGTTCTTTTAACATAATGAATATTCATTCCAATCGAATCTAATCGAGTGGCAATAGCTTTTCCAATATTTCCAAACCCAACAATAACAGCATGATGATTTCTGGGAGACATGTTTTCTCTTCCGCAACACGAATCAGCAAATATATTCCCCGCAGTTGGTTTAATGATTGCCTTGCCGGTATTTTGATCAAACTTACCATTTACCATCGAGGTTCTCAATACACCACTATGGACGATTTCTGGGCCAAAATGTTTTTCAAAAATCTTAAAATTTCTAAAACTATTAATAGTATTGTATAATACCAAGTCAGCCACCCCTTCAAATGCATAGGGTGACGGGGAATTAGTCACTACAATGCCTTTCTCTGCCAATCCTTGCACGTCGTAATGATCAAATCCTACTGTACATGTGGTTATAATCTTAAGGTTGTCAGGTGCATATTTTACTAACTTGCCGTGAAACCCGCCAACTTTGCAAAATCCAGACCAACCACCATATATCGCTTCAATATCAGCAAGCTTAGTTTGAAAATCATACAATACTTGTTCAACCGAGGTTTCTTCATAGTGAATATACTCAAATTTGTCAGCAAATTCATCAAGGAACTTTTGTTTTGGATTTCCAAACACCAATACTTTTGGTTTACTTCTACGTTGTTCCGAAGGCATTTTTATTTTTTTTTGTTACCTTTTTTTTTAGGGGGAGGAGGGGGGGAAGGGTCAGGGAGGTGTGTATTTTATTATAGGAGAAAGTAGCAGGCCGTTTGAGACAAGAGGGAGAGGATAACCGTGGCCTTTTATAATAGAAGGATTTTCAAACAACATAGAGATTGTAGCGAACTGCAAAATTATTCAACATTTACAAAAAATAATATTTTTTTTTTCACCTGCCAGTTCCACCCATTACCGTGCGGCTTGGGTGGAAGATTTATGCAAGAGTTAACCGCATCAGTATACTTGTTTATTGGTTCCTTTCAAATATAAGGGTTTTCACGCCGCGAGTCCATTACAATCCCGTGAATCAAAGTCATATGCCGTTGATCCACTTTTTTCAAATGGGTTTCTCCCGTTAAGTCCTAATGCGGTAGCATGGGAAATTTCCCAGTGAAACTGTTTATCTACACACTGAAACAGTAACACTCACTCCTGTTATTTCTATTTATCCCAGCTATTCCTAAATCCGACTATATCAGTTAACGTCCAATTCCAGTCATTCCTAAATCCAATTATTATAGCCGGTGTGTTCACAAGTCAACTGCATACCCGAAGTAAGTGTGGCAACACATATGACAGAGATAACGAATAGGGGGAGGATAAGGGGGTGGGGGAGAGCAGGATAAGGGGGTTGTTTCGGTCCATTGTTATAGAGAATAAATTTGTTATACGCACTACCGAAGCACCCTGCCTATTTATCATATATCTACCATTTTTACTTCTTATACTTCGCCCGCCCACGCCTCTGTTCTTGTATGGTGTATAGTAATCAAAGGTGGATTCTAAGATTCAAGTAGGGAGAAGAGTTAGATTGTCTGTTTGTAAAAATATTTTCATAATTAAGTGCACATTTTTGAACCGTTGTCATGGGTCAAAATTTCTTACCATTAGCTGTTTTACATAACTTGCCATATGTGTTATGTAAGATCCATCCACCCCCCACCCCAAACAAACAAACAACATATATAATCTACAAAGTACACTTCGATCAATGTCAAAGTTTTATATTCGTTTATTTAAAAATTAGGCTAAAAAAAAAATGGTTGTATGAGAACTGTAAAATATTGAACAAAAATAAAAGGAATCATAGTTATGAATATGTATTATATTATATTAACAAAAAGCCGTTTCTTATCTTCTTCTTCTTCATAGATATAATATGGAAAATCGTTTCACAAATGAAGGTTACGGAACCTAGTTTTGAAAATAAAAGAAAAGGCCTATTCAAATCCATCGAAAAGGAGACAAGATAAGATCACTCACAATCATTTTTCATACCCTTCTCTCCCCCCCCCATCTTTCATAGTGTGGCTCTTTCTTTCCCCCTTCGATGTTAATTGTCGTTATTGTCGAAAAAAGGTTTAATGGTGGGCCATAGCGTCTTCACCCAAGTATTTGGCGGTCAAGACAGTACCACAGTGCCAGCATCTAGATTTCTTTTCATGTTCAACCTTCATCCAATATGCTTTATGTTCTTCACCAGCTGGACCTCTACAACCAACAAATCTGGCACCGAAATAAGTTGGAACCAAGAATGGATCTTCAAAAGTACCAGTACCTTCACTAATTGGGTTTTCCATGTCGAAAACATCAACACCTTCTCTCTTACCTAAAAGTTCCAATCTTTGTAAACCAGTAGCTTGATCCATATCGGTTGGGATAGTACCTGGTTGGGCACCTGTACCAATTAAACTATCTTTACCGGTAACTTCATCTAAAGTGTTGGAAGTTTTTAATTCACTTGATGGAACTTTGGAGTTCAATAAGATTCTTGAAGTAGATAATAATCTAACTTGTTGTCTAGCAATTCTGAAGGTATTACGAGCAAGCATTACTATAGATAAGGTTAGTATTGATCTTAGTTGGGTGTAGGAAAAGCTATGGCTTGTGTTTGAGATATACAATTGCTGGTTTAAAGTCGATGTAATGTTGTAATATATTGGTAATTTTCATATTTCATAGATGTTCGGGGTTTGGTATTTTGATAGTTTCGAATTCTGTTGGAGGTAATAGGCAAAGTATATGATTTTTCCACATCTGGTGGGTATCCGCATTACATATGGTTGTGATGTGTCTTTAATAGATATTTCTTTACTAATTTGCAGTTGTTGTGGATTTCTTCGGAATTTCATTCCAGGGTTATAGTTCTCATCTTGTCCTCTATTGAATTTAGCCAGGGTAAATCCTGTAACGCTGTCCTAATCTAACTTTAATCTCTCAATTGTATCTCTATTTCATTATTATAACACATACTGATGTGATTTGAACAGTTATGGTTGGATTATAACTACAAAAAAAAATTAAAAAACCAAAAATGATAGTCGATGTTTTTATATAATCAAATTTGAGAATCAGCTAATTTTGTACAGGCATTTTTTTTCCGTTTGGTATTAATTGAATTTTATTGGTTTGAATTTTTTTTTGGTCACTGGCGATCAGGTGACCCTGGTCAGGTGATTTGAGTCACCTGACTAGTCATGTGACAGGATCACATGATGATCGTTTTTATCAGATCTCACATTAGGGTTGTAACCCTAGTTTGTCACGTGCGAACTAGTTTTGTGTTTTCCACTTTTTGAGAAATGTTTTTTTTTTTTTTTTGCTCTCGCCTACAGTATCACTTTTTCCTTCAAGGTGCCCTTTTGCTGATTAAGCTAAACGGTGCGCACGCACCAAACAAGAATCCTCCCATAGTTAACAAATTTGTATGGTGGGGGGTGTGTGTGCACTGTATACAGTACCCATACATTCTCTTCCACCCATAGTGAAAATGTACTACCAACAACAATCTCTTTTTTTTTGCCTATTAAAAAAATTTTCTTTACAATAATTTTCACTTTCTTTCTTTTCATCATTAAGTAATAGGTATGTGATTGACCTATATATATATGTATATACTTGGAAGTTACATTTTAATATTGTCCATGTGTTTATTGAATGAAGGAATGAATATAATTATCCAAATGTGTTTCCGGTTTATCAACTACTGGTTAATGTCTACTATTTATTATTTTCAAGAATCTGTCAATCATAATGAAAAATTTCAAATTTATTAAGGAATATCCTATTTCTAAGGATGAATGAATAAATATATCAAGATAAATGAACTATGTATACTAGAATAGGAAAGAAGTGATTGTTTCCACATTACTTGCTACCAATAAATCAAATAATAAGCGTGACTAAGGAAATTATCATTCGAGCAAATCATCAACCACATAAAGTCTACTCATAGATTATAAAAATGTACAACTAGTATCATATACTCAAATATGAGAATTCAATAATACTAACATTCTTTTTTTAGTTCAATATGCCAAAAAAGAGATCTTCCAACGGTAGAAACAAGAAGGGTAGAGGTCACGTTAAGCCAGTTAGATGTTTAAACTGTGCTAGATGTGTTCCAAAGGATAAGGCCATCAAGAGAGTCACCATCAGAAACATGGTTGAAGCTGCTGCCGTTAGAGATTTATCCGAAGCTTCTGTCTACGCTGAATACGCTTTACCAAAATTATACAACAAATTACACTACTGTGTTTCTTGTGCTATTCACGCCAGAATCGTCAGAGTCAGATCTAGAACTGACAGAAGAATCAGAGCCCCACCACAAAGAAAGAGATTCAACACTGACAAGAAGGTTGCTCCTCAAGATGCTGCTAAGAAGGCTAACTAAATGTGAGAACTCTTTTTTTTGTAATTAAATAATTGTATTTAATATAAAACAACAAATGTCATATAATATAACGAAACTTTAGCTTGTATTGGAATGTAAAAAAAAAAAATTTTTGTATAGGGAAAAAGGAGAAGTCAAGCATACAGGTTATTGATAGACAACAAGAAGTGTTATACGTAGCAAAACGTTGTAGTCAATGTTGATCTCTGACATCGTGTGTTTTTGAGCATTCTAGATTGTTCATAGTGGTAGATCTTATGGTGGGAATTTTGGGTGCGAATTGGCAATCTTTTTACCATAAATATAACAAAATCCTAGAAAAAGATTCAAACAATAACATGCAAAATATTTCAATTAAGGATAGATATCATAACTTCTACAAACATGCTGAAAGAGATGAACCTCTGACAGAAGAATCACACCCTTGCTATATCTGTTGAAGTGATGATGGCTGCAAATGCGGCTGCGAGTAAGAACCAGAGGGAACTTATTTCACGAAGAGAGAGAGAGAGAGACTACTGAACAAAGCGCTTCCCAACATCGCATACAATACTCCAAGTCAGAAAACAACAACTACAACCACAACTCCCACCCCCTCACTCTCCCCCCAACAGCATAGAGTTTGTAGACTATCTGAAAGCTGGCAACCACTCTCCCCCATCATGACTAAGCAAAGCAAAAAAAAAAAAAGAGCAAAGTCTCCTTAAGCAAATGTGAGAGAAAGGGAAGAGGCAAGAGCAAAAAAAAAAAAAATACGTCATCCACAATATACAACAATGATCTAATAAGGCGGACATGACAAAATAGAATGACAAGAATCGGTCGTTAATGGAATCACCGGCATTGTGCAAACGGTGATATTTGATGATATTCGATGATGATGATGATGATGATGATGATGATGATGATTCTATCAAGAAATATTTTGCCTTGGAAGTAATTTTTGTGGCAAGAAAATAGTTGCGAATAAAGTCATTGACTACTTGGCTGAATTCCAGGATGATATTTTTCTTCACCCTTCGACCTTGTTAGTATAACACAGACTATAACGAAGAGCCTTTGTGGGGTGGGAAACACCTTCTGGATGATAGTATCCTCCAAGTATCTCATAAAGAGATTTTTTTTTTTCTTATCCCCTCAACTGGCTGTCATTGTAAAACCTCTATATGCAATCGTCATGTCATTTAGCGACACAGAATGAAGATGATGACCAAATTCAACTTGAAATAAAACATCATTTTTTTCTTTGGTCTCTTCGCCGATTGTTTCCATTTTCTTTATCTATCACAAGTAATCAGCTGATATCAATTGGTATATAAACATACAACCTCCTATATATATATATACCCACCACCCTCAACAAGTGTTCATCACTCACACATTGTTTGTTTAACAATTTGCACATCTACAGAAATATATTATTATCGTAACGACACACACTCATCTTCATCCTCCTCCTCCCACCCCATTTTTTCATCGGTCCCGTGGCAGTCTTTTACCCCCCCCTCCACCCTCGTCTCTAAAAGTGAAACGAACAATCGATACATTTACAGATTCAATAGAATTGTGTTAAAGCATACACCAAGCTAACTGAGTTCAGTCTACACCTTCATCAATTGTGTATACCTTACATTTGTTCCAGTAGCAACAACAGCAGCACCACCACCAACAACCGCACCACCAACAACAGGCCCCCACTGATATCTCAAAAACTTTTTTTTTTTTTTAAGTCGTCCTTTTTTTTTCTCACTTAGTTTGGTTTCAACGATATCTTAATTCCATCCTCCCTAATTATATCACGTCAATAATAATTTATACACAGCATCGACACACACCCCCCACCCCACGCAATAATGACAGCGGATGATACCTGGAGATTCTCCCAATGCTTTGGTGACAAGGGAGACATTGAGAATATTACAGAAGCAGATATTATATCTACAGTTGAATTCGATCCTACTGGAGATTTTTTAGCTACAGGTGATAAAGGAGGTAGAGTTGTTTTGTTTGAAAGGAATCAATCCAAAAAGAAACTGAATTGTGAATATAAGTTCTTTACCGAATTTCAAAGTCATGATGCTGAATTCGATTATTTGAAATCTTTGGAAATTGAAGAAAAGATTAATAAAATTAAATGGTTAAGAAGTTCAAACGATGCCCTTTATTTATTATCTACCAATGATAAAACTATCAAGTTATGGAAGATTGTAGAAAAGCAATTGAAGTTCGTCAGTGAAAATAACTTGAATGGTTTAAACCATTTACCCTCTTCTGGTGGGTTTGATGTATCATCACTAAAATTACCTCAATTACAATTACATGACAAATTAATAGCTGCCCAACCTAAAAAGATTTATTCAAATGCCCATGCTTATCATATCAATTCCATTTCAGTTAATTCTGACCAAGAAACTTTTTTAAGTTCTGATGATTTAAGAATTAACTTGTGGAATTTGGGAATTGCTGATCAATCATTCAACATTGTCGATATCAAACCTACAAATATGGAAGAATTGACCGAAGTCATTACTAGTGCAGAATTCCATCCTTCACATTGTAATTTGTTTATGTATTCTTCTTCAAAGGGAACTATAAAGTTGGCCGATATGAGATCAAATTCATTATGTGATTCTCATGCCAAAATATTTGAAGAGTATTCAGATCCATCCTCACATAATTTCTTTACTGAAATCACTAGTTCAATTTCCGATGTCAGATTTAGTTCCGATGGTAGATATATTGCGTCTCGTGATTACATGACGGTTAAAATATGGGATTTAGCAATGGAAAATAAACCAGTTAAGACTATAAATGTTCATGAACATTTACGAGAAAGATTATGTGACACTTACGAAAATGATGCTATTTTTGACAAGTTTGAAGTACAATTTAGTGGAGATAATAAATCAGTAATGACTGGTTCTTACAATAATAATTTCATGATTTATCCAAATGCCATATCATCATCAGTATCTTCCCCAACTACCGCCACAGAAAATGCCAGCTCAGATAAACCACTGTTCAAAACCTCATCATTCAAAAAGAACAAAAAGAAATCATCTAATGATGACGATGACGACGATGACGACGACGATTCTCATGACGATGATGATGATGATGGTTCAGTTAATCAAACCCCACCTACCAAATACTCCTCCTTCTCACAATTAGAAGACGAAGAAGATCAAGAAGAAATCATCCTACAAGCCGATAAATCTGCATTCAAGTCCAAGAAATCAGGACATCATCCAATGAGACGTAGAATGATGAGTGGTATAACCAGTAATTTATCTGGGAATAGTTTCGACGATATTGATTTCAAAAAGAGTATACTTCATTTATCATGGCATCCTAGAGAAAACTCAGTGGCCATTGCTGCCACTAATAACTTGTATATCTTTTCCACCTTGTGAGTTAAAGAAAAAGAAGATGATACACTCCCCCTCCTACCCCCCTTATATTTCCCATTTCCTTCAATCAATAGCAGGTTTTCGTTAATGAATGTGCATGTTAGTTTTTTTTTTGTAAATTTTTGTGATTACTACTACTTACTTACTTACTTACTACCCCCCCGACTTTTTTTTTTATAATTGTTTCTTTATATATTTGTTTGCCTTTTATATATATAATATTGCTTCGGTTGCACTTTTAGATATTTGTATTTTATCTTTCAAATTATGGGGAGGAGGAAGAGTATGACGGTGCTTATATATAACTCTGATTGATTGATTGATCGGACACTCAATTAATAGTTAATTGAAAGCTCAATGACACCGTGTAAGCTAGACAAGACGTTTGGCGACAATTCAAAACTGTACCGCAGCCAAACCCCGAGATTATTCCATCGCAATTTATGTCTACAAATTACATACTGAACATTATTAAACAATTGTTGTATATATATATATTTTTTTATCATATTGTAGAATATATATCTGTCGCTATAGTAAGATAATATGAAGAGATTCACCTATTCAATAAGTGTTCTCTTAGAAAGAAGCCAAAAAAAATGCAAAACAAAAAAAAAACACTTACCAAAACATAAATTAACGTTACACTTAATCCTTGACAACGTGTCTGTTGACAACAGGGTTCCAGAATAAGGTCTTGTCACCATCACCCCAGAAGAATGGCTTGGATCTGATGTTTTGGTAATCGTATTGTACTGGCCATTCGTCATCGGTCATATGGGCTTGATGCTTTCTGTGTTCAGCATGTTCAAGTTCAACTTTAGTAACTGGGATGGCAGCGATTAAAATAGCTGGAAGAGCAACTAAGAAAGTCAACTTCTTCCATGTCTTGGTGATGTTTTCTGAATGTTCAACCTTTTCAGAATAGTTCTTGATGAATTCTTTTCCCAATTGCTTGTTTGGGGTGTATGCTGCCTCATTAAGGAGTTTGGAAGTACCATAACCATGGTGGGCAAATCTTCTGCAAGCGACTTGTTGAGCTCTTTTAAACATGTTGATGGACCTGTGGGAAATTGAGAGTTACAATAGAAAAGGAGTAGGTTGTAAGTACCAGTATTCTTTTTTTTTTTATCTTCTTCTTCTTCTTCAATAAAAAAAGCACACGGGAAAAAAATGGCTTCATGTTTTTTTTGGGTTTTTTGAAATTTTGTATTTGTGAAGTTTTATTGGTTTGTTTATTTGGCACGTGACTAGTCATGTGATACACTGGGTTGTCAATTTTTTTTTTTTTTTTGCAACCAATTCAAACCTTTCTAATAGGTATAATGTTTCAATTAATGAACCCGCCATCGAGTTTGAAACACCACCACCGCCACCAGGGTCTTTAACAAAAAGCCACAACCGAATGTACAAACTAGAGAGAATATACGAAAATTAGAACCTACCGTTTTAAATTGAATAAAAATGTTTTGATGTGTATGGTAAAAAAAAAACAAAAAAAAATATAACAGTCTATAAGAAGATCCAACTCAAGAACTAAAATAACAAAAATTGCCGCAAATGCAAATGCTGGTTTAACTCAATATATATACTATGCTTTACTTGACAAACACCACTAGCTTCATCCTTGCTGATTAACTACCTGTTCTTGATTCTTATCATCTTTGAAAGGCCTTTGGCCAACATGTGATGGGTCTTCCAGGCTCTGTTGTTTAGCAAGGTTATTTACAGGTAATGGATGTAGCTCAACTGGCTCTTCCTGTACTCCTATCCGACTACGACTACGACCACGAGGTGGTACTACCTCTGCTTTCTTTTGTACTTGGGGCACTGGACGTTTTGCAGCTTGTGCAAATCGACCTTCTCTAGCAACCGGCATCACTAGAGCCGAGTTACCATCTCCAGCAGCCTTCATATCTTGTCCGTTGGCTATTGGTTGTGGATTATTGGCTCTCGCCTCGGCATTTTTAAGCCTAAGCGCCTTGGCACGTTCTACAGCTGCTATAGCTCGCTCACGACGGGCTTCTATATCCTCAGCAGATATAGCACGATTGGCACGATTGGCAGGGTTGGCAGGGTTGGCAGGGTTGGCAGGGTTGGCAGGGTTGGCAGGGTTGGCAGGGGTACCAATTTTCTTCTTTGCCTCGTTTAGTTTATTATCACCACCAGCAGCAGCGGCAACACCTTCAACTTTCCTGGCAGCAAGAGCAGCAGGGGCAGGGATTTTGGCATTGTTATTGGCAGCAGCAGGGTCAGGGATTTTAGCATTGTTATTGGCAGCAGCAGGGTCAGGGATTTTAGCATTGTTATTGGCAGCAGCAGGAGCAGGGATTTTGGCATTGTTATTATTATCAGCAGGAGCAGCATCATTTAACTTGTCCTGTTGCTTCTGGGATGGTGGTGGGTCATCAACAGGTTTTTTTGGAGCGGTATCCCCCTCTGGTTTTGGTACTGGATTAGGAGCCAAATCAGGCAACACTTTTTCCTCCTTAGGTGGAGGTGGATGCTTTGCCAATTCCTTCATTCCCTTGTCATAAATATCAATGAACTTATTGACACGTTTCCAAGCCTTTTCATAAGAATATCTAGTTTGTCCAGCATTCCAGGTAAACCCATCTGGTCTAAATACCGCAGTATTGTCGATCAAATATCCGGTATCCGGTTCAAAATGCAATGATTCAGTTGATTCATCTTGTAGGATCAGTTTAATTTCATTATCATGGAATGAGGTGGTCTTTCTCGTTTTCAAATATTCAATCAAGACCGATTTCTTGGTCATCAAAAATTCCAAACATTGATTTTCATTTAATTCCGGGATCAATTTTTGTTTTTTTAATGTTGCCACGGGGATATTTTCTGATTTTGAAATGAAATCATAAACCATATCTGTCTTTACCCAAAGTCTAAGTAAGGGAATATAGGTGAAGTCTCTATAATTTGTTTTCACCATTGATTTCAGGGTGAATTTAGAACTTAAGATGGTGCTAACTTCATAAGGGACATAGGCATGTTCACCATCAAATAAGGTTAATGTTAAAGGATTTAATTCCTTCAAACGGAAAAAGTTATTGTTCTTACAATTATAGGCTTGCAAGTATGAATTAGTATCATATTCGCTAGTGGAAGGGTCTAGATGTTTTCTGCTGGCGGTCCTTTCAAATTTTGTCGATTTCAACAAGTAATCAAACCTTTCTGAGGCTTTGGTTTCACTAACGGCCAACCCGGTTAAATCAATGTAAATACCAGTATCAACGTCTATGAACCTGGCATCAATGTTATTTCTCCCGTTTTCTCTAGTTCTTCTAGTTATAAAAGTGGCCGCATCCAAAAAGAATCTACCATAACGAATTTGATCATCTAATTTACCACCAAAATCAACTATAAGAGTTTGATTGAAGTTTCGGGATAATTTATGTAAATCGTCAATGGGCATTTCAATATCAACATCATTATCCCAAGGGAATTTCAACCCATCCCAATACCAAGATAATAATGATCCAAAACTAATCCAACAATTTAAATCATAGGCACTTGCAAGTTTGAAAAATGCTTTTAATAACGCATGAATAGCAATATCATTCTTGGGAGTGTTGATGACATTCTCACTGTAAAATCTCCAATCATAATGAGCCCCTACCGAAAATCCTCGTTGTGATTTAATTATATTTGCTTCATAAAAGTATTTATAAGGTGTTTTGATGGAGTTGGACAATTTCAAACCATCTAAATAAAGTTGATCTCTAGGAGATAATGAAGCTTCTGACTCTAATTCAGAAATTATCTCGGGTGATTTTTCAATAAATTGCTCGTGTTCCAATTCACGAAGATATGGCATTGGATGCACTTTCCCCGGTAATTTGTTCATAAATCCAGTAATTTGATCTTTAACATTTATCGATCCATCTACTACATCTGAATATTCCACCAATCGTTTTTTGGAATCCTGGTTAACATCGATACGGAATGACTTGTGTTCGGGGAATAAAAAGATTATCGCCATTGGGGAAGGCATAAAATCATATAAATAGGACCTACCGATAAATCGACGATTTTCAAATGATTGTCTACCACATAACAGAAATATATGGAATCCAGTGGAATAAGTCTCTTTTTGAATATTTTTTAACGCCTTCACTAATGGTTCATTGTTTTTTGAAGTTTCAATAAGTTTGGGAATTTCGTCATCATTAATACAATATCTCTTGGGGTCATACATCATTTCCTTAAAGTTCTTGTCTTTATCACCAGTTCGAACATCAAAATCGGCACAAGTCAGTTTCTGAACTTTAAAAAGATGTGGTTCCAAGTTGGACATATCGGCAAAGTCAGCCCAATGGAACCCGGGTAATTCTGTAATAGTATCACCATGGGTTTTAAGATAGCGCAATAAGGTAGCAAAAGTGTATCGGGGATCGAATGGCTGATAATCAGGAATAGTCGCCGGTAATATGATATTATCAAACCCAGGGGGAGTTCTAATATCCACTCCTTTTATATCTATATCCTTTAATCGTTCAGCTAATTTTTCATCAAACCCACTGGGGGTAAATGCCGATGGCCTAATATGCCTAGTATAATTATCCGGGTAGTATGAGTTTATAATTGGGTTACCGAACCAGAAGGAATAACCTAGTACATTGATGGTTATGACAGTAATTGCTAATATAATAGCACGGGATCTTCTAATGTGAAACTTCATGTCAGGAAGCAAGGTGATGTGCATTAGTGCTAGGCTGCCGTGTCAGTGTTTCAAAATGGGGGTAGTGGTGGGGGGTTTGGAGTAGTAGTGGG
>JAJMHC010000218.1:0-38240 GCA_030582855.1 Hemisphaericaspora lyxosophila
ACCCCCAGTCAGTACACCTGAAAAACCAAAGTCCCTTATACGGTGGTTCTATGCGACCGACTATTATTTACCGTGCACTGCCGACCCAATTCTAAGGAATTTTCTCCGCTTATGGTACGTCTTTTTGTATTGACAAAAACAAAGAAATTCGCGTCTTGAACACCGACGAGTTCTCCAGAGCCTCACAAATTGACATTGTGTAACTATGTAGTTACGAGGTGTGGTGAAGGTAAGTATTTGTTAACAACCCTACCACATTAGTCCCGCCTTCTGGCGGAGGGGCTGAAGGATAAACAGGAAAAAGGTGACCCGTGTAATTACCACCTCTCCCATCATCGGCTAGAAAATCAGTCAAAAGCTGCCCATGTAAATTATCGGCGCAAATGAAATATTATTTTATAGAAACAAAACTAGACCGAATGAGCTCGCTTTCCCCCTTTTGGGCTTGTTAATATAGCGCACAATTTGTATTCAAATCAATCCCTCGAAATGGAAAAAAAAATTAAAAATGGCATCACTGCAACTAACATACATAAATCATACCACCTCTTATGGTACTTTTTCACCAGGCCATAAGGCCAATTGCCACTAACATACGTGTTATCAAATATCCTATTGCATGCATAAGAAAACTTTCTAGTAATTGCATCAAGTTTAATCAGCATCAAGATACTCTCGTCTACAACCTCTTGGATTATAAGAGTTCATTCCCCCAAGACACATTGGTTAACAATGACATCATCCAATTGTGTAGCTTGCTAACTCATAGACTGGAAAGTTCCACTGTGAGAATTGGAATCCTATATGGAAATGACGATACACGAAAACATTCCAAAGTTTTAGAATCATTGCTTGCCGATCCATTTTCCGATCGGAATTCTCAATGGTTTAATGAGCTTGTATCAAGAGACAAACAAAACACAGCCGTATTCACATATGGAGAGGTGGAGAAAGCGCCGGGAAATATATTTAAAGTGCCTTCGCCTATACTTAGTGGACTCTACAGGTCAAGTTACCTGGATGCGCCAAAAGACACCGATTTTCCCAATGATATAATAATTGACGAAATCGTCGATCCCTCAAACATCTCAATCTCCAGGTATACATTTTTGATACACGTCAGGAATCAGTTAGCAGCACAGGATTATCCTCAGGAAGTCCAGAACAAGATCCTTTTGAACGTGATTGATAATAAGGAATATACCCCGGTTAGTACAGAAAAGACTAGCGTTTCATTCAAAAAAAATGATGCGCACAGCCATATCATCAAAATTAATAGTAACCTAGCGTTTGAGGGGATACAAGAATTTATCGACAATGATATTGCAGGATCGTCAGCATATTTTGAGAATTTGCGTAAGAGTAACTTGTATGAGTTATTAAAGGCCATTACTTGGTACCTGAGATCTGATGTAATTGGTCCATGGTTATTAGACAATATCAAGACCAATATTGCCGAGCTTGCAAAATTTTCGGTTTCTCCGACAGAGACAAAGCAAACCATCAATAATGACATAGCCCAATTTGTCGATTCCGTGCATCAGGAACTTCAACACGATTTCGATTCAAAAATAAGATGGTTTTTCCATTCAAAGCTTAACTGGTGGAAATTATATTATAAAAATGATAATGTCGAATATGATCTTAAAGATTTCTTTAATGAAAATTTTATGAACAAAAGTATCGAAAAGTTCAATTTCTTGAGAGGGAAGATTACTTCAAACGATGTTGAGATCAACAATCCTTTGTTGAGATTGAAGAATGATGTTATAAATAAAAGAATCCCCGAAGAAGTGCAACCAGTGGTATACAAGGCATTGGGCGCTGGGTTTGTATATTACCAGTTACCCATTTCGATAATTTCATTCTTTGCATACCAGCATTTCGACTTCAGTGCCAATGCGGCTGTAGCACTTTTGGGATTAGGCTGGGTAGTAGGATTCAATCATGTGTCTAAAGTATGGTCATCATTCATTGAGGATTGGTTGAATAAATTATTTGAAGAAGTTAGGCTTTGTCTTGGAAAAGAATGTATCGATCAAGGTTTGTTAAGACAATCTAATGAAAAGTTTGAGCATGATGTGCAATTGTCAAAGTTGCGTCTTCAAATTCTTAACAAAATCAGAGAGAATGGAGGGGTTTTTTAATAAGTAGATTTGTATATTTAATAAACTAACCAAAAAAAAAAAAATCAACGCAAACAAGGGAGGTAATGATTGGTATTACTAAGGAGGTAATGATTGGTATTACAAAGGAGGTAATGATTGGTATTACAAAGCAGGAATGGGTTCCTCGTCTATATGGTGGATCCTCCTCTTACTTAACTGTTGTTCCAATCTTTCGAATTCCTGTAATGCTATTTCTTCTTCTGGGTCAAGTATTTGTACCACTTCATTGACTTCTTCGATATAATGTTTCAACATCGATTCGATACCATTCTTTAAAGTATCTTCACTCAAAGAACACGACTTACAAGCTCCTTGCAACTTTAAAAAGACCGTTCCCGTATCTTCATCAAATGCTTTATATTCGATATCTCCACCATCATCTTGAATAGCGGGCCTTATTCTAGTTTCGATTAACTCCTTAATTATTGAAACCACTTCGGTGTCTTCAACGGCGGCTTCTTCATTCACCTTATCTAAAAGTTGCTTAGAAACAACTGGCTCTTTATGACTAGTTAAGAATGAATCTAATAATTCCACCACTTCTGGTCTTAATGTGGCCCAGTTGATATGGTCTTGTTTGTTCACAGTGAGGAAATCATGACCCAACATCACCGACTTGACACCTGGAATCTTGAAAATACGTAACGCTAAAGGTGAATGGACTGCCTGTAAGGTTGTACTGAATTCAAAAGTCTTATCTTCAATGGGGATGATATCACATTCTGGCGAGACAAACTTTAACGCATTTGGGTTTGGAGTAGGGTATGTCTTGAATGATAAGAACCTGGTAGCAATTCTAGGACGCAAAATACTATTTCTAAGTGGAAGCATGTTTCTCTGGTTGATGTATGACTTATTTGAATCAAACAGTTATAAAGGATCTAAATGATATATTTATATGAGTTGAAGAGATTGTTATCATTCGGACTTCGGTCCCGAAAATCGCAAAGGATATTTATCTGGAGTGAGGCAAAAATTTTGAAGGGTGATTACTACAAGAAAATTTTAATTGGTGCGATGGATTTCGAATGGATCACGTGATGTGATATAAGACGGGGAGGTCAATAGGTGACATTTGAGAAAGAGGGAGAGAGAGAGAGAGATAGATTAACTAAGATTCCAGCAACTGGAGGATACGAGTGAAGAATCATCCATTGGCTTGCATACCGATTATGAATAAAATCAGATTTTTACCAAGGAACACGTACGGATGAACTACCTAGAATAATATATAATTAGTTTGAGACCAGGTCCTTTAACCCAGCTACTACATCTACTGAAAAAGTTGACAATAATAAGGTGATAGTTCTAAACAATTTGGGGGGGAAAGAGGTAGGGGGGTAGGGTTAGGGGTCATGAGGCCTGCCTGTTTTCTTTCTAAACATATAGACATAGGCATTCTGGCAAGTCCATCCTCGGGACTTAAAACTGGTCATTCTGAAGAGTACGGAAATGTTCACTGGTGGTACCAGCTCACTTGTTGTTCAATGGGGACTCTGGCCCATCAGCAATATGTGATCCCCATTATGCTTCCTTTGTTTTCCTTGAAGGGAAACTTTCACTCCAAAAAAATGATGAATATGTATTTATTTTGTGAAATATGTATCTTACTTAACACATATTCTATAAACTTAAATGATCATCATAGACAATATCTATCGCTTTTAAATATCATCTCGTGCAAGGTATATATATATATATATATATATATATATAAATACACTTGTTTTTTCATTAACCGGGAACTAAACTGGAAAACAGCAACAAATCAGATCTAGTGTTGTTCTGGAGCAGCACCATTCTTGAATCTTGGATGTCTTGGATCATTAATGAATTCAGCAGAGTTCATGGAGGCAATAGAAGCCTTGTAAACTAAAAAGTAAGTGATGGTTGCTAAAGATATAGGGTTAGTATGCAAGTTTGGGTATACTGACATAACCAATTGAAGACCTTAGTTGGATCAAGGCATTTTGACACCACGTATGCCAAGGTGTTGTCCACCGTCTCTCAAAACCGAAACAACCCTAGAACACACATTCAGAGACGTGGTTGAGGTACAGTCGAATTGCTGTTCAATTGATAAATTTGATTGGAGAAGAATCTAACATACCACCAACAGCATATGGCCAGTAAGTTTTTAACACTGGGAATGGATATCTCTTGTGACCTAACATAGTATTAGTTTTATATTGTTGTGTTTATAAAAATCAACCAAACTTGTTATATTAGAACAGGTCTTTTTTTTTTCAGTTTGTATGGTGAATTTTTTTTTTTTTTTTGCGCTCTATGTTGAAAATCGGGTATTGGGAGAATAAGCTTATTTCATTGGCCGGGGTTATATACAGGAAAATGATTATACTACACTATTGACAATTTCATAAACACGGATTTCTGGGGTACCCACCCTGAACCAGCAATTAGTATTGATTGATTCGGGCTTGTCTACTTTGACTTTAATACTCCAATTGGAGGGGAATACTTTATCAAGATGTGCTTCCCATGCCTTGATCGTGTCCAAGTTTCTGACCGTTGCCGCTATAATGGCTGCACGAGTATTTCTATTGTCAAAGAAATCATTGAGGGTAATGCAAAGTGATTCCAAAATGCTGGAATCAAAGGTGATATCTGCTCCAATGATAAAATCCACATCTTCTTTTATCTGAACTTTTTCTCCCCATATTAATTGTTGGCATTTAATACTAGGTTGATTATTAAGTTTATTTAGCTTGAGAGTTTCACTAATGTTATCGAAAACATTAGTCGATCCATCTGTCATAAGAATTTGCTTAATAGTTCCGAATTTGGTTTGATAATTCTTTGCGAGGGCTAAACTTACTAAACCCGTCCCACTGCCTAATTCCAATATCGAACAATTTTGAAAGTTATATGGTGGTTCAGGTTGTTCATTGAAAAAATTAGCGAGATATAATGCTGCTTCCCATGTTCGTAGTCCCGTGGTGTTAAACCCAGATATTAATTTGGGGGTTTCCTTAATTAATATCGTCTCCGGTTCCTCTCCTGAATACGTGTGATTGTTTAACCCATTTACATAATACTTTATAATATCAGTGGCATCGGGTGGCAATTCCAAAGCATTCAAAACCTCGGGAGAACAGTAACATTCATAAAGCTCATCGGATATCTCCTCGCTGGAATTCTCGATGCATGTAATATATTCTCGAAGGATAGTTTTCAGGTAATAGGGATTATTCAGCAAAAGTGAATTAGATAAGAAATTCACAAGCAATAGTTGTGAATCATATGCTAGGCATTCCGGTGATATGGTGATCTGCTTTGCATTGACCCTTTGATCCAAATAGGCAAATAACTTGTTCATTCGTGAGTGTAGACCGCAATAATTGGCGCAAGAAATATTTTTTTTTTTCAGTGTGTTTTTTTGTTTTTTTTTGTTTTTTTTTTTGGCTCCCTCATCTTTTGGTCAGGTTTTTGATGGGTGCGGACTTAAAGATTCTGCCCAACGATTACAAAGCCAATGCCAAGAGAGGCAAATCTGCTAAACATACTGCATCATTCAAAAAAAAAAAATCGGATGAGGGTGGTTGCTGTAATCAGCAACCAGAAACTTCTTTAGAAACCGTCACTATGAAACAGGGTAGTTATAACGACAAGCTGTAGAGTTGACCAGAGAAGAAATTGGAATCAGTCGATATGATGTTCTAGGTAGTGATTAATTCCAAAAACAAAATGAATACACCGAGTTCAGAACATAGGCAATACACTGAAAAAAAACCGATCATACCATATGCGGTTGTTAGCTTGTTGATTCATGGGAGATTCTGGCACCATATTGGAAAACAAATCAAAAACCAATGCCTTAGATCCTAGCCAATCGGCATTCAGGAGATTCTAGAAGAGAAGTGTTGCAACGGCTGTGTCTAATAAATATCACACTGTTGTGTTGCATATTAAATCCCATTGTCAGGTGCCAGTATGGTGCCAGTATAGTGCCGGTATAGTGCCAGTATGGTTCGATACTGCAACCTACCTGTAAGGGTAACTTATGTCCCGTTTCTTATTACACATGCGTGTACTACGAATGTAAAAAAATTTTTGCTGCAGCACAAACCGCGCAGAAGATTTAAAGGCAAAAAAAAAAACAGACTGTTTTCTTGTTTTTTTTTTGCGGAGTATAAATAGACCCTCATTTCTCCTTTGAATGAGTTGAATTTCCATTGCGTGTTTTCTTTCTTTTTATCACCTCATTACTTGATAAACAAATCAATTAAGAATCAATCGATATAAGAATCATTTACCATGTATTTCAACTTAGTTAACTCATCTGAACCAAAAGGTTGCGACTGTGGTGCTGACTGCACATGTTCCTCAACTAGCGGTTGCCTGTGTGGAACCAAGAAGTAAATCAACCCATCACGCATTATGAATTGATGAATTTGCTATGTTTTTTTTTGGTGGGGGTTTTTTTTTTTTAATTTAATGGAGAGGTTTGATGGTTGTTGATATATATATATATTTACTTATGGTGTATGTAGTTGTTTATTTTTCATATTTTGTGAATGAAACTAATAGTATTTTGACCCTTATCAAATGTAGTTTTCGGTGCGCCATTCAATCAGAATTATTTGATTTAGGGGTGTGTATTTGATAAAATTGCAAATTCACCTAAAATTAAACCAATTTGGAGGCAATTTGGGATGGAGTGGAGCAAATATGGTCCCACTAGAAACTTTAATCAAACTCCTTCAGCAAGAATAACATACAATACGGTATAGAGACTTATCTAAATATACCTGCAGTACCAATTCTTTGAAGATGATACTACATTCCTATACTGATTATAGTTAGAGGCGCAACGGGTACTTGCAGTAGCGATATCATCCCCGAGCTGATTATTTCTTTTTGGCTTTATGATTTGTTAATTTTGTCAGGTTGGTCTTTCGCTCCTGATAGCGGGGCTGGAAGAGTGCACCAGGGCCATCGGGTTCCCATCTCCCTCAACTATAAAAGGCCTAGAGATATCTAGAATATGCAGTTTTTTTTTTTAATATATCTCTGTCTATCAAGCTCCATAACATAAAGAAGTTCAAAAACCGTTTGTTTAATAATTCATAACCATCCAATTTTGAATGTTGAGAAGAAAACTGAAGTTATTTTACGAGCTTGAGGGGTTGATTAGTCGCGACGGTCATTACTTGGTGGTGAAGTCACTGTTTAGTATTGCACTTATTTTGCAATGGATAGATGTTTTAGATATTTTTTAGATATTTTTAGTGAGGAGGGATGGTCAAACAGGGCATTCTCCTGGTGCGAGAAGGTATTGTCCCCCCCTCTAAACGGCATATTTCTGTTTATTCGATCATCGATGAAACGAAATGACAACAGTTAAGAACTTGTCCATTTAGTTTTGGTTTGGTTTGTTTTTTCTTTCATTTTTACTTTCCATGTCAGGATTCACCCCCCAGGTCGGGAAGGAAACAAGATTGAGTATATTTTTGTCGCTAGCAAACCTCTGGCCGCCACCTAACACGAGGGTTTTGGAGAATTAGATGCGTAATGGACTCCAACTTAGTGACCATAGACCCGTGATTTCAAGTTTCCAAAACTGACCATCCTCTTACTTATAAATCTGTTTTACAGTTTGTTACGATCTTGTTTCTGGGTCACCACTTCTCTCTGATATATAGAAATATATTGATGTCAAGTATTTTGTCAATGTTATGATTATTATTTTATTGACCCTAACAACCGCACCAAATGGTATGTAGTAATAATATTCAAAATTTGTAACATCTTAACGGTAATGTATATAAGAGGGGTTATTGGAACCAATTCATTCATCATAAAATAAGATATTGTGTGTAGCTATCATATTCATCCAATTACCAGAAGAAAAAAAAAAGGGAGACAAAATTGATTTTACTATTTACCTTGGAAACTCTATTGAGTAGTCTATCGACACTTCTTGGTTTTCATTATTATACACAGTAAATGAATGGTGCCATAACAGGGAAAATTAAACTACAACTCTAGCCAAAAAAAAACATTGGTCACGGTTGGTAGCTCGTGCGGAACATTTTCAAAGTCCATAATCAAGTCGTGCAAATGGTCGATTACCCGGAACTTGAAGATTTCCAGAGGCAAAAAAAAAAAAAGGCTCCACTGAAAAACCTTGAGTATATGAAGTCCCCTCCACCCCCCCAATTTAAAGACAGAGAAAATTATCAACAACCTATAGGCAGCCATGAGTCTTATAGCAGCCAGGAATAGGATAAATGCCTTGAGAGTTGCAAGGAAACTCCTTCCGAGGGTTGCCACCGTGGCATTGTCAAGAAGCTTACATCAGTCGCCCAAACTACTTGAAAAGAAGGACCCAAAGAAGTTTATGGATGAGATTCAGAACTTATTTAAACGATTCGATCAAAACGGCCCTCTCAATAATTTAGGACAGATGATGACAAATCCTCGAGAGGCTTATGGTCTGGATTTAATAAACCCACCGGGAATCAAGTTACCAGAAAACCCATTTCAAAATAGCTATCTCAAAAGATTGGAAACGGTTTATTCCTTTTGTTTGAAAGAATGTCAACATCATTGCAATCTCATGAAAAAATCAAAGACGTACAGATCCACCCCAACTGATATGTTGTTTCATGAACTTCAATCAAAATTTGAAAGAGAATATCCCAATCTTACCGATTTGTCTGAGGCAGAAATCTTGAAATGTTATCAAATTTACTTTGTATTACTGAACAACTTTGTTTTCTTGGATGAATTGAGGTTCAAAAATGATAAAGTTAACAAGATGTTAAAAATCTATGTTAACTTAGCTCCAACTGCCGACAAGACCGAAGCAATCGAAGATTTTGCTAGTAATGAAAGCTTGGATATTGATGCGGTGAAATCCTGGTTCAATATTTTCGATAGTTTAGCATCAGTCCCATTTGCTACTGATTCAATTGAGACTAACAAGCTCTGTCCGGATATTTATCGGATAGAAATGCTAGGTGAGAAGATATCAAATGACCTTCAAGAAAAATTTGGTAAGCATGACTCCTCAAGTCTGAAATCATTTCCACCAAAATCAAGTAAACCCCCACAGGATGGTAAAGATGATAACAGCATCAAAATCGATATCACTTTTTCACAAAAGCTCTTCCAATTTGGTGCGTTGGCTGGTCTTACTTTGTATATTTTTTACTCCATGATGGATACCACCGACAAAAATGAAATCACATTCCAGGAATTCACTTCTAAGTTTTTGTCCAAGAATTTGGTATCTAAAATAGTTGTTATAAATAACAGAACAGCACTCGTCGAACTTAACGCTAATGGACAAGCGCAATATCCACATCATCATGGGAAATTCTACTTCACTATTGCATCCGTGGAAACATTTGAACGTAGTTTACGCGAAGTTCAAGACAAATATTCCATGGCCCCCCAGTTGCGAGTTCCGGTGATATATGTCAACGAAGGTAGCTTTGGAAAGATGATGATTAATTTTATCCCAACATTACTATTCTTGGGTGCTATTTATTATATGACGAAGAAGGCAAGCGCTTCAATGGGTGGAATGGGTGGTCCATTAGGTTTTGGTAAATCGACGGCAAAGAAATTTAATGAAGAAACTAAAGTTAAAATTAAATTTAAAGACGTTGCAGGTATGTCTGAAGCCAAACTTGAAGTTATGGAATTCGTTAACTTTTTGCAAAACCCAGAAAAATATGAAAAATTAGGAGCAAAAATTCCTAGAGGTGCAATTCTTTCTGGTCCTCCCGGTACCGGTAAGACCCTTCTTGCGAAGGCTACCGCTGGTGAAGCGGGAGTACCATTCTATTCTGTGTCTGGTTCTGAATTCGTGGAAATGTTTGTCGGTGTTGGTGCTTCACGTGTTCGTGATTTATTCAAGACTGCTCGTGAAAACGCCCCTTCTATTGTTTTTGTTGATGAAATTGATGCAATTGGTAAACTGCGTGCTAAAGGCAATGCCAGTGGGGCTAATGACGAGCGTGAGACTACATTGAACCAGCTTTTAGTTGAGATGGATGGGTTTGATACTGATGACCACGTCGTTGTGTTAGCTGGTACCAATAGAGCCGACATGTTAGATAGAGCGTTGATGAGACCAGGTAGATTCGATAGACATATTCACATTGACAATCCCGAGTTAATCGGTAGAAAGGAAATCTTTGAAGTACACTTGAAGAAAATTACCTTGGCAAAAGACATTGACCATGATTTATCAGGAAGACTTGCTACATTGACTCCAGGATTTTCTGGTGCCGACATCGCTAACGTTTGCAATGAGGCAGCTTTAATTGCTGCTAGATATAATGCCAATGCGGTAACTTTGAGACATTTTGAGTTGGCAATTGAAAGAGTTATCGGAGGTATTGCAAAGAAATCTAAACTTTTGCAACCACACGAGAAACGAGTAGTTGCCTTCCACGAAGCCGGACATGCTGTTTGTGGATGGTACTTGAGACATGCTCACCCATTGTTGAAAGTTTCCATTATTCCAAGAGGTAAAGGTGTGTTAGGATATGCTCAATACTTACCACCCGATGAGTATTTGCAGAATGTTGAACAGTTGTACCATAGAATGATCATGACATTAGGTGGGAGAGTTTCTGAAGAGTTACATTTCAAATCAGTTACTAGTGGTGCACATGATGATTTTAAGAAAGTCACGCAAATAGCACAAGCCATGGTGTTGAAGTTTGGTATGTCTGAAAAGGTTGGATTGGTTAATTATGTCGACATTCATTCCCAGGACGATTTGACTAAACCATTCAGTGAGAAAACCAATAAAATCGTTGATCAAGAAGTCCAAAGAATTATAAATGAATGCTATGACCAATGTAGAAATTTGTTAAAGAAACATTCAAAGGAGGTTGGTTTAGTAGCTAAAGAGTTATTAAAGAAGGAATTTATTACTAGAGAGGACATGATTAATTTGTTAGGTAAAAGACCATTCCCAGAAACTAATGATGCGTTTGATAAGTATCTTGCCAACAAACCTGCGTTTAAAGATGAAAAACCAGATTACGAGCATAAAGATGACGATGCCGTTCATTAAAGAAGTAGCATTGACTGAGGACTTTTTTTATCGTTTTAGGTAATTCTTGTAAATAGAACTGAGTGGAAATATATATGAAAAATTTTGATTTCTTGAATCTGACTGCATATAGTGAGATTTGCTTTGGTCGAGGTTTGAAAACCACGATAAAAAAAAAAACCAAAAAAAAACCTCCCCCCTGCAAACAAACAAGTATTAGTTCTTCTAGATACAACACGCTTATTGAAAGCAAAGTAATCATGGCAAGAAAAGGAGGACGGAGAAGACAAGCGGCTACTAAAATTAAGTCTGAGATAGTGGAAGAAGAATTTGATGTCAATGCAGAAGGTTATGGTGATAATGTAAACAATGACGACTATGTCGAGGAGGAGGAGGAGGGTGAAGATGCCCCCGAAGATGAGGATGGGGACCAGGATCTTGAAGATGATGAAGATGATGATGACGACGAAGATATTGTCCCTAGAAAATCCAGAAAGAGAAAAGCTTCTACTCGTGATGTTGAAGAAGAAGAGCTGGTTGATGAAGACGACAACGACGAAATCAACGAAACTCAGGAGGGATTGGATGGCGTACAGGTAACCTCAAATGCCAAAGAAGATGAAGAAGGAGAAGAAGGAGAGGAAGAGGATGATGATGGCGAAGAACAAGAGGGTGACGAGCATGAAAAGCAGGGCCCAAAAAAACGAGGACGTAAGAGAACCAAATTCTTAACATTGGAAGAAGGGGTTTTTGATTCCGATGGTAATCCGCTAGAAGTGCTTAATGACGAAGTGACAATACCACACGAAGATGAGAAAGGTAAGGAAAAGATTGATGAATTGGGTAATTTACAGGGAGGACGAGAATTCAGAATGAAGACATTTAAATTGTTAGGACAAGGTGATAGATTATATATGATTTCGACCGAACCAGCAAGATTAGTGGGATTCCGTGATTCGTATTTGTTATTCAAAACCCATTTAACACTATTCAAGAAGGTTTGTACTAATGATGAGAAAATGGATTTGATTCTGCGAGGCCTTATTCCAAACTCTTATAAAGGTAGATCAGTTAACTTGGTCACTGCAAGATCTATATTTAGAGAATTTGGTGCCAAGATGATCAAAGGTGGTAAGAAAGTTATTGATGACTTTTGGGAACAAAGGTGTATTGATAATGGAGATATTGCAGGTGAATTGGCTGATCCTGTTGAATCTTTCCCAAATCAAAGTAAATTGAGTAGCATTTTTGGCGAAGCTGTAGGCAACGGGGGAGGAGCGACTCCGTTAACTGCCACTCCAATAGTCAATTACCAGACCGATGTGAGCTGGATGTATCAAATTTCGCAACAAACTCAAGAATATAATAAGCGATTGTTAGAGACTAGGTTACAGGCTACAGCTAGAGGTATTAGAGATATATACAGTAACTTGAACTTTTATCCCCAATCTACTCAACCAAAGACAGTGAAGTTCTCCCAAATAAATAAGATTCCAGGGAATAAATTGGTTTATGACATCAAGATGAATCTTAAAGATATAAGGCGACCACTTACAGGATTAGGTGAAGTCCCCAACGAGGTATTTGCCGACTTGCAAGATGAAGAGATAAAACAAGCAATAATTGCTCAACAGGAGTATGAAAGAAGCTTGTAATGGTATCATCTGTAATCGAAAAGGGAAATTGTATAATATTTGTAAAGAAAATATGTAGACTAATAAAACAGATTGTGTCGTAATATAAATGCACTGTATACACTTCTAAATCACAGATAATTCAAACTTACATTGGCATTGGTACGTTGTCAAGAATAACATCATTTTCGTCTTCATCCATATCATAGTCTATGTCACTATTAGTTTCATCGTCATTATCACCCCTTGATCTCCTTCTTTTTTCCATATGAGCCCTTAATTCAAAATCGACTTTGGTTTTCCTCCTACCAACATGCACTGTAATATCACCTTCTTCCACCACTTCAGCGTGTTTCTTGGAATATGCCACTTCAGCTTTTGCCTCTTTTCCTGAAATCTTATGATTTACTCTTATATGTTTTGCCAAAGTATCATGACGAGTGAAGATCCTGGGGCCAATTGATGGATTCTGCTTGACACAGACATAGCATTTAAATAGTTTCTTCTTTTTCGAATGAACAGTCTCCTGATGTCTTATTAATTCATATTTTCTTGAGAATCTTCTTAGACATAACTTATGCGGTTCCTCAGGAGACGCTAACTGACATTCATGAATTACATCTGGATCATAATTGGTTGACTTAACTGCAGACCCATAGGGGGCAGTGTTAATAGCGCATGCGTTGGGTATAACCTGCCCTCCCTTTTTAATAATCTTGTGTCCAGCTGGTTTGGTATCAGCTTTAAGCCTCTTTCTTTCCTTGGCAGATAACCCCACTAATCTTGCAGCCACAAATCTATCATGATCAGAATCGTTTTCATCCTGATCTTCCATCTCCTGTCTTTTCTTTTTCATTTGTATTAATAATTTCTTACGTTTTGATTTTGATTTAGCAGAAGATCTAGATTGAGGTTCCGGCTGATGTAGTTTGTTGTAAGTGAATTTATGATAATCGTTTATGAACTTTAGATAACAGTCATTCAAATCAAACTGAATTAAATTCAAGAAATGATAAATGATGGGTTTCCAATTTAATAAATTGTAAATCTCCCAATAATTTAAATTCATTAACACCGAAGTTAAGAATCTTATTGTTTTAGTTGAAACTTCCACGATTTTATAATTGGTGGATATTTGAATGAATATATCAAAATTACGCTCAACGATTAAATATAACCTTGAATTTATTGGGTCTTCGTAGTTGATGAACTTATATAATTCATCCATCAAGTGAAAGAATTTGCTTTGCAAAATTGGGTATTGTTCCGGAGTTAATAAATCATAATCTTTATACAAAATAGTTGCAATCGTATTTAAATGATTAGAATACTCATCGACATTTAGTGGATTAGCTGCTGATAGGATTTTGATTTCTTCATCCAATGTAAACGATGTCTGTTTTGCGGGACTGGCTGATGATGGTGGCAGCTGCATCAGTGGTTGTGTTTGAGAACTCAACTGACGTTCATCTTCTACACCACCAGTGGTAGTAGTTGCAACATATGAGCTATCCGCAGACGTGTTAGAAGGAGTTGGCACCGGTACTAAATTGGGGGAAACTCCATCTACAGGGAGTTGTTGTTGAGTTTGGTGTTCTTGATTATTTGCATTGGTAGAGATAGGAGAAACTGAACCATAACGATCGTCATTTCTCTGCGAAGGAAGGGAGGGAACCATCGCTATCGGAATAGCTGGTTGAGTCTGCGGTTGAGCTTGTTCTATTGTAGGAGTAAAGTGGTGTTGCTGCTGCTGTTGCTGTTGCTGTTGTTGCACCTCATCTTGTTCTGGTTGGGGGGAATCCACATGGTTCAGTGATTGTTTTGTCAGCTGAACCAAGTTGTGTGGCAGAGGGGGTGTTGTATTCTGGGATAATAATTGAGGAGGAGGAACTTCCACCTTTACAGTGGGAGGTGGTAACTTGTCTTGAGAAGCCATCCTGCTCACTTCGATGTAAGTATTGTTCATCCGGATGATTGATTGGTATGAGTGAATTTAAATGATATTCATAATAAAATAAAAAAAAATTTAGCAATTTTTATTCTCGCCTCTTTTTTTTTCTCAACAATTCAAAACTGGAATTGTTCGTGTGAACTCCAAATCCCCCCCCCAGCCCCACTGATTGCAAAAAAACTATTGATAACTGACGGGATTGGAGTGCTTACAGAATGAGATAGAGGAAAGGAATGTTTGTTAAGAATAAGTAGAAGTTTCACTCAAATAAAAACTGAAGAAAAGACAGTCTATTTAATTCCACTCTGAACTCACGTATTCTTCAAATCTCACTGAGCCAAGCAAAAAAAAACAATTGTATGATTGTATTTACGGTTTTCAAATTTAATCTTTCCATTTGACAAACTTAGAGTTGTGGTAATATTAAGCTGCACTCTTTTTTTGGGGGGGTGGGGGGTGCTGGTAGATGTTAGTAACGGGAGGGGGGGTTGTAGAACCAAATAAGAGTATGATTGCCCTTTTGCCGTGCTTATTGGATCGTTTTTGGCATTATCATCGGCTCAAAAATTCAGCCAATTATGTTCATTTCCTGGCAATTGCACGACTCTTTCCATTTTGACAAACCCAAAAGGGGATTACCCGGATGGGAGGGTCAATTTGCAACCATTTTGTAGGTGCGCATATATAAAGTATTTTTTTTTTTTTTAACAGCCAGTTGATAACAAAGCAGGGATAGGAGTTTTCACTTCAAAATAATTTAATAAAAGTATAAATAGAAGACGAAATAAAAAAAAAAGATGTATATAAATATCAGCGTGCATAATGAAAGTTTATTTTATGCATTATTGTCGTTTTCACTATTCAAGTAGGTAATATCCATTGCTCTATGGATCAGACTAGCACTTCCTCTAGCTGCGAAACTCTCCAATTCCTTAATCAGGGGAAGGGTGGTTTTATTGTCAATCCCTCCCTGTTGATGCGGTGCCTGAAGAATTCCTGGATAAGGAACGCCAGGGAGAGAACTTTGTACTGGAACGTACATCGGGTGATTCTCTGAAGATGCAATCTCCCCCTGTGAGTTGGCTTGCATTGAAGGTAGCATGGGCTGATGAGGTGGTAGTTGCTGTTGTTGATGCGGTTGAAGTTGTGGTTGTTGTTGAAGCTGTGGTTGTTGTTGAAGTTGTGGTTGGTGTGGCTGTTGTTGAAGCTGTGGTTGCTGTTGATGTGGTTGCATCAGCTGTTGTTGTATCAGCTGCTGTTGGAATTGTCTCTGTTGTTCCACTTGAATATCAGTCATTGGTTCCAAAACACCTGAATCCTTGTTAAACAGTAAAAACCCCGTATAGCTTCCCTTCATGCTATAATCATTATTCAAGAACGATGGTTTAGGCAATGGGTCAACATATTTTGAACTACTTTCAATGGGTCCCTCTCCCAATACTACACTGGTATCTTCGTTTATGACTTCAACGTTTTCTTTAGCATAATTCACTGCCATTTTATTTTCCTTGCCAGTAACGCCGTGTTTCCGTCTAATATGCCTAGCTAATGAATCGTGACGGGGATAACTTTGAACCTTCGCACCATTCCTAGAGCAATAGACACACTTGTATATTTTCTTCTTGGTGGCATGAACAAATTCTTGGTGTCTTAACAATTCATTCTTACCGTAAAATATCTTAAGGCATTTAGATAATGAAATTGGATCAGTTAAATGGCATTGATGAATCACTCCTGGTTTCGACTTTTTCCCTTTCTCGTCTACAGTATATATCTGTGGTTGCCCGGGTATTTGAAGATGGGATTGCTGATTTATTTGGCCGTGCTGCTGCATCAGTAGATTCGATGATGTATCAAACGAATTATCCGGCGATGATGACGCAGCCATTTTCGGTGATAGTTCCACTTCTGGGGATTGAGTCACTTCGTTGTTTCCAGGAACAGAATGAGCCCTGTCGGATGACTGGGAAGCGAAACCTAGGTGATTCTGGAAAGGAAACATTGGTGGTTGTTGTGTACGTTCTGTAGTTATCTTGTTTATTGGAGGTAATACATCATCCGGTCTGGAATCATAGGATTGACGCAACAACATAGGGTGAAGCGGGGGGAGCTGTTGTTGCTGCTGCTGTTGTTGTGGCTGCTGTTGTTGCTGCTGCTGCTGCTGTTGTTGTTGCTGCTGCTGTTGCTGCTGTGGCTGCTGCTGTTGTTCCTCTATTGGTACATTGATTTCTTGGTTCGCTTGTCCTTCACCTCTCGGTTGTTGTTGTTGGAACTGTTGTTGCTGCACCTGCTGTGCTTGTTGCATTTGTTGCTGCTGGTACTGGTAGTACTGATAATGTTCAGGAGGGATCACTTGCATCATAGGGTACATTGGTGGGAAAGGGCCTGCACCAGATGTAAGGGGCGCATACGCCCCCTGTGGTTGTCCAGAAAATGCCATTGGTAATGAATTCATTTGTGCTCCATTATTATTGAAGAAAATAGGCCCTTGCTCAATGGGAGTAGGTTCGGCATGGCTGGCATCACGGTCGTCTTTTGCAGATACCGTATCCTCTCTGCTGCTTGTCCTACTTAACCGTCTGGTATCACCATCTTGTACAATGGGTGTTGCCAGCTTGGATTCGTCTTCTGTTTCATCCCTAATTTCATCAGGAGTTGCTCTCACTTTTGGTTTCCGTCCACGTTTTTTCTTTAAAGGGGCGTCTAGATCGTCAGCCTTTATGGATATATCCAAATAAGGGGCAATATTAACCTTTTTCAATCTTTCCTCGTCTACTCTTGAATCAAAAGAATGATAAGAATAATTATAAAACGGATATGGGAATGGATACTGTAACCCCAGTAACATATCATCGTTTAAGTACGTGATGGGAGGTTTAATTATTGGTCCAAAAGAGGTATTGATAATTTCAAACTCTATCAATTTCAAAATATACGTGAATCTGGGGATCATGTAAACCAAGTGGACAACTTCCCAATACTGCAAGTTATAAATTAATTCCACTAAATACTTGGTTACATGTGATGCCAATGAAAGGTTGAAATAACTGGAAGAAAATTCAATCAAATAATCATAATTATCGATTATTATTTTGCAAAAGGAATTATTTGGAAATGTGAATAAATTGCTCAACTCCATTGGCTTGGGAACATTCTGTTTGCGTTGTCTTTGTTTTCTACTTATTGGCATATCAGGTGGGGAAGGGTAAGCATCAGGAACTCTCTCATAATAAATGGCCTTATGAGTAGGTAAATAAGAACTCATCTGGAACAATGAACTTTCAAGGGAAATTCTAATGTTATCATCTAGATCCTTCTCCTTGAGTAGTAAGTATAACAATTCTTGTAGTTTTGCTGAATAGGTGACAATCTCGTTCTCGAAATCTCCTTCCATTGCTTGATGTTTAGAAAGCACAAGTTTCGGTTTATGGGGTCGTAATTTCATAAGTTCGTTAACTATAGGGTCCTCCTGTTCCATATTAACGTCGAGATTATCATAATAGGGTAAGGATCTTGGGATTTGTTGTTTAATCTTCCTAACAAGTGCTAGTGGGATATTTGTTAGTAATCTTAAAGCCAAACTAATCAAACAGGTTATAACACAATATACATACCTTCAGGATGGAAGTCTTCCGCAAATTCAGTCATATTCTAAGGTAATATTAACGTTAGTTGACGATTGTAAAACATAATCAATCTATTTTTGCATTTTTTGTTTTTTGACACCAGATTTTTTTTTTTTTTTTTGAATGTAATTGCACTTGTTCAATCGTAAAACAAAAAACGTGTCTATCCAAAAAACTTAGATTTAATTAACTAATCCAAACATACCAGTGACATAGGAGAGGTCTGGCTCTCGCTATCCATTGATCTATAAAGTGGTTTGTCGAGTGGTTGTCGTCACAGTCAAACTGAATTGAATGATTACCATGAAAATGAGAATGAGTAAAAAAGGAAAAAAAGAAAATGTGCAACAATTGTCCAGTTGAGTACACGACCTCTGGATGATTATTTCTGGGCTGCGGAAATAAAAAAATAATACCAGTAATTACAATTGCCAGGTTAAGTCCCGCCAAACCCCACCCCAGGGCTGAGTATTTCGTTATCTTGCAAGACTTCTCTGTGTTTAACTAGGGATTATGGCATTATTACCAGCGGGAGTTAGATTTGATAGTATTTTACTTTGCACAAAGTAGAAGTTCGGAATTTTTTTAGACCATTTTTTCATTGTCACCTTACTTGGTTGCAAAATCACCCTACCTTTTTTCTTTTTTATTTAATTTTTTTTACGAATTCTTACTTCAAATAACTGAAATACCATTAATCAAACAATATCTATACAAATAATTCTGAAAAAGTTGATGTATATATATATACTTATATATACATATATAAATGTATAAAAAAAAATAAAAATTCCGGCTGTGCCCCGCTATGCAAAGGTTGAACTTCCAAGCGAGGCATGTCTTTCCAAAGAATCAATGTTTGTCGGACTCAAAGTTCTCATATTTTCTTCGTGTACATATGAAATAGCTCTGCCATTTCGTTTGGTCAGTTTTAAATACGATTGATTGAGGGTTGATTCTTCTGTGTCTAGATCCTCTTTATCTGTGATTATATTTTCTATCAATTGTTCGTTTTCGACATCTTGATTGAACAATCTTGCTGTCACTTCATCGGTATTCTCACCTAAATAATGCAACACTTGTTTAAATACCACTTCATAGACATCGTCACCCCATAAATTATCCAAATGTTCATGGTTAGGTACTGGAAAAGTTGTTGTTGTTCTTTTAGGTAACTGATCCTTCATTACATTAATGTCAACTAAAGAATCAGTAGTTCCATAGAGTAGGTGAATTGGCACGGGAATATTCTTCAAAGGATAACTAATAGGATGAAACCCAGATAATTTCGAATTCGTGTCGTGATACATTTGAAAGTTTTTAGATGACATTACTTGAAACCAATGAACAACACATTTAACACTAGTGGTTGAATATAAATGAGCATAACTGCTTAGCTTTTGCAATTTAGTGATGTTCTCTGCTTTCCAGTTAAATAGCACATAGTTGGAAATATCTATCATAGTATCAAATAATGGAGGATACATAATCTTTTGCCAAAATATACAAGATGGCATGAGAACACGACGACTGAATAACAAATAAGTAACATTTGGTGATGTTTTCAAGAATATATCTAGGAACTTGGAGTATAGTCCATGGGGAGTGGTTGCAGGTGAAATTGCAATTAATTGTTCAATTTTATCCGCCAAATCAGTATTCACCGAAACACTTGCGAAAGCTTGGGCAGTACCTTGACTAAATCCAATATAGGTTAATTTCGGAGCTTTGGTGACGTTTAAAATATAATTTATCGTATCGGGAATATCAAAAATTGCAAACTCATCTAATGAAAAATCCCAAAACTTATTTGAATTTAAATTAGAAAACACATGTTTCTGACTATATTTACTTCCTCTATTATTACCCAACCAAACATCATAACCCAAGTCGTAGAGAATATAAGGCAAATTCTTATACTTATCAATCATAGTGACCCAGATTTCACTACACATCAATAAACCATGATGGAAATAGATAACCTTTCCATTTGGAACACGATTTATACCCCTTGTACCCCCTTGAAGTCTCTGAATGGTCAATAAATAATCATCATTGGTTCTTACTATTCTGCTTTCTATTGTATAGCCAAACAAGGCCACCATTTGTTCAATGTTTTCAGCATTCAATAAATCGATCATCAAATCATACTTTCGTTTGGTAAAATCAGGTAATTTAGGATTGATGTACAGATATTTAAACTCTTGTTCTTCTTCTTCCTTTTCAAACGAGTCAACCTGTTTATGTGTGGTGATTAAGTTTATTGGATTTGATGTGAACCGATAAATAAACTTGGTGGTGAATGTAAATAGGTCTATTATACTTGGTGGTAATAGTGTAGTTATCATTGAGATAATAAATTCTATCCATGCTAACAAGAAAGAAATCAAGATAAACGGCCAATCCAATGGCTGTAATCTTCCTAATAGCGGTATGTACATTGGTTTATGTATGTGGTTATAGAATGGAATTGAAAGGGTTATCTGAAAGACAATAGTGTGATCTGTTGCCAGTAAAATGATGTAATTATCTTATTTTTCTTTGCTTTTTGTACTTTATAAAATTGCTCGGATGTTTTTTTTTTTGTGCCGCCTCTGAAATGGATCAAATTGCAATCAGGTGTGGTTTTGCAAGGGCTTAAGGGTGCTTTACGAAGATGATGGAATTTAAAGCTTGCCTGTGAAAATTTTATGTATTGAGTAGTGGGTACAAGTATATTATTGGCCTTGAAACATTACTGATAAAGATAATTGTTGCTTAAGGGAAATGTAACTGTTATTAGTAGTCTTCGGAAATCCCGATTAAAGAAATAGTACCCCCCCACTCTCTCTTTGTCACCTTTCACATCGGTCAAAAGTGTCCCATACACTTGCAATGACAATGCCATATACCTATCTGCCACACAATTGCTTTTACCTTGAGTGGTGTCTAGGAAAATAGCTAAAATTTCACTAGTTAATAGTCATGTGACAATTAATACCAAATCGAATACGACTACAAAAAAAAAACACTGGCTGGCTTTTAATCAAGTCAACGTTGAAACGAAATGAATCAAATGATATCCCTTCAATTGAAAATTTATTGAGTTGGGATTCCATTAACGCTGTCAGTGAGCATTATATGGAAGGCAAAGGCTTGCAAAACTTCCCACCTTCTAAATCATCTCCGATGAGAACTTTTAGCGAAGCTACAACAACAATAACAAAAAAAAAAAAAAATCCTTTGTCAAATTGACAGACTTCTATTCCAAAGATTATGATATACATAGGAAACCTTGACGTTTCGAATTTGCCTGTAGTAGATTTTTTTTAAAAAAAAAAATGCAAAATTATGCCCATGCATTTAAAAAAGATATGGTGGCTGTGTTGTTTCGGTTTTAATGATAGTACTTATTACCGCCGCGCCTGGTTCCTATATAGGAACTGGCTCCAACCTTGATGAAATTGGCTTTGGGTAATAATTGCTTGTCTTGTTGTTTGACATTTCCATTGTGTGGTTACCGAAAAGCCTTGCATATGCATTGTAGTTATCCGCTTACGTAAGCGCCAATTTGAAATTATTTCGAGTTAGCGAAATACCTCTTATGCGATTACGTAAGCGGGTATACCAGTTGCAACAAAGCAAGATGCGTCTTCTTCAACCGATAAACGGTTATATAAATAGTCCAGGGGTTCCCGGTGGTATAAAATTCTCCATCTTAATGACCGGAGAAACCAACAAAGCAACAAAAGATCAATATCACTAAAAATGCAATTACAACAAGAGACCCAATGGAAAGCTGTCTCGATTGTGCAATTTATTGTCTACATAATTCTCCTACTCGGATTTGGTGTTACCGTGTACGCATATTCCCACAAGAAATCTGATGGTATACATTCAATTCGGATGTTTCTTTTTCAATTTGTGCTCTATATCATACTTAAAGTACTTGGTGGTATCGTGGGCCTTGTTTTTATCTCCCAGCTGACGATCAATACTAATTTATTCATTGCCGCATATATATTCAATTCCGTGAGTTTAGGTATTATTACCAGAAGCATCTCGTCGTTGATTGAATTGATGCTTAGAAAACACCTAAAGGAAGACACAATCGTAAACGAACAAGAAAATTCATTGTATGACAAACAACCGGCCACCACACCGGCAAAAGTTAATTTCATGCCCTTTAAATTGTTAACCTTGGTTCTTTTAGCAGCGGTAGTGTTGAGTATTGTTGGAACTGTCCAGATATCTGATGGTGAACAAGGCTCAACAACCGCGACCTTGATTAAAGCATCTTCATTGTTGTTTTTGGTGGGGATTTTGTTAATGATAGCGTTGCTTATATACATTCATATGAACGGCGAAGGGTTTGATATGGTTTCAGCTTTTTTGGTATTGGCGTCAATATTATTGATTGTTAGATGTGTATATTCGATTCTCAGTGCCTTCCATGGAATCAGTTTCACCGACCCTAGTAGGTATATGGTGTTTTTTGGCGACTATGCATACTATTGTTTCATAGGTTTATTACCAGAAATTGTGGCCACTACCTTGATCATAGTTGCATTTAGGTTTTGGAATTGATACCTGCTCTTCTCTTGGTTTTAGATACATTTGGTTTATTTAACATTAATATATATATATCCACATATCACATAATTTCCTATATTACCCGTGACTCGCTTGAGAACACTCATCGTGTTCAATAGATTTCACGGTGTGTCCTGCTCCGTGAAATCTAGATAAATATTGCCATACTTCAGCTTTGACCAATTGAACGTCCAACCTAACATGCTGAAAATGCGTCCAAGGTGTTTTTTTGAATCAGGGTTATCTTCTGAAATATTCAAAAAGGATTTATAATTGAATAAAACGGGTTGGAATATTGACTTCTAGGAGCATGTGGAGATGAAAATTTCACGGGATCAATATTTATGTAAAACGGTGAAGGTATTGGCACTTTTATGTCGGTGTGGCTGGTAATATGGGCTGAGCGGAGATAGGTTCATAAGGTTTACAGTGGGAGTAAGTTAGATTAACCACTCAATGCGTGTTAAGGGGGTTGCATTGTTTGCTCATGGTGGTAGCCATCGTCAAATACATGTCTAACATGAAATCAAAGAGAAGTGGGGTTTTGAAAATTCAACTAAAACTTGTAAGACATTGCAATAAAGAGTTTCAGCTATTACCCAGAGGATTTTAGGTGCTATCCATGTTTCATGCGACGAATTGTGTTTGAAGTTTCACTTTGGGTAGGCGTAGAAAATTGGCTGCAAATTGAAGTTAAAAAAAACTTTTGCGATACAAAAACAAAGCTACCTACTCGTAATCTCTAATAGTTGCTCAAAACAGACGGTACCAACTTCTTGCTATGTATAATCTCATGATTTAGTGAAGAAATGTGCTAAATTGAATATATCTCATATGTTTATTTACATTATGCAGCTTAGTGACTATTTACACATCTGGTTATGAAAAATCTATTTACAAGTTTGGCCCTGAAACCCCTCCCGCCCCTATGAATAATCAGCCTGAACACTTGGTAACTATAAGCTAATCATCCCACTCATCTCTTGAAGGAGTACTTCTTTCTTTGTATTTATCGAGATTAGAATTGCTGTCGTCATATTTTCTGGTGCCATCATGGTACTGGTCACGATTCGAATTGTCAAAGTCATATTTTCTGAACCGATCCTGATGATAGTAGCGACTTCTATGATGTCTTCTGTTGTCGCAGTTCAAACAATTGGAGCACGTACAGCCGCATGGATGATTGTGGTGATAAATCGAATGGCCAATATAAACAGCAGCAGCAATAAACACAAATCTACCAATTCCCAATCCACAACGATGATGATACATTAACAAGTAATTCTTTATAATTAAGCAATCTGCTATAGAAAACAATATCCAAATAAGAATTGAATAATTCAAAAGGAATTTAATTTGAAAACTTCCCATCTATTTAAATATGGGACGGAGGGGGGACGGGGGGAAAATCCCGACCCTAAAACGTTTTTTTGCCACTACAAATACCAAATGAAATACAAAACAAATATTTTTTTTTTTTGCCACCAAATGTATATACGTTTCCCCCCCCCCCGTGAATTAAATAATAAATCAATCCCATTTCCCCAAAATGGCCTGACTTCTCCATCCAGTTATGTACAATAACACTTCTGCAGTGAGACATTTACTTGTTAAAATGTTATACAAGTTCTAAATTTACTATATATACAAGCTCTCCTAATCTAATTAATTTCTAATTTCCACTTGAAATCTTTCCACCAATTCATTTTCAACGTTCCCGTGGACTGCATTAATTTCTGCGTTTGTCAAGTTTCTGTCCATTGATTGATAGTTGATACGATAACATTGTGATTGTTTCCCAGTTTTTGGGTGAGTGAAGTCGTCAACTAAGAATACACTTTCGGCATAATCACCCGCATGAGTTCTGACGATTTCCATAACATCGTTGGTATGCAAACCCGAGTTGCCACCTAACCAAAATGAAACATCTCTCTTGATACCGGGATATTTAGAATAAGGTACAAATGTATTGATTTCACCTTGTTTGAATTGATTATGGAATCTTTCGTCTTGAGTCCAGAACAACCTAATGTCAGGAATGTCAAACAATAACATAGCGATTCTATCTAAACCAATACCAAACGCCCAACTTATTTTATCATCGCCCAATTGAGAGTTCAATAATACTTGTTGCTGGACAACACCGCATCCACAACATTCCAACCACTCACCTTTCCACCAAACTTCAATTTCCCAAGATGGTGATGTCCAAGGGAAATAAGCTTCCACCCATCTCACTTTAAGTGGTTCATTAAGATATGGTTCAGTGGATCCCGCCCTCTTGGCAGACTCTCTTGCAGTATCAAAGACTTGATTGACTAAATATTCAATTGTTTTCTTCAAGTGAGTAGCCACAAGACGAACTTCTTCTGGGGTCATATAGTGTTGTTTTGGATTATCCGCCGTGATTGGTTGTTCTCTAAATGGATCTTCCACAATGATGTTTGTTTTGGGAATAGAGTCAATGTCTTTCTGAATAGTTTCTAATAAGTTGGGGTCGGATCTAGACCAAACTCGAGCACCCTCTAATTGATGAAATGCAGGGTAATGTGTTCTATCAACTTCATCTTTACGATACACATCGGCAGTAATTAAATAACCTGGCGTTTTACACTCTTGAAAACATTCATGTTCATGAGCGGAAGTATGGGTTCTTAATAAATGTTCCTTATTGAAGTAATACGTATCTGATCTAGATCTACCTGGGTGATCTTCGGGGAATCCCAATACATCGAAATTTTGAAATTTGGTGACAATGGGATGAAAATCGTCATAGATGGTATAATCCATTCCTTGCATATTGGTCTTGACTAAATCGTGAAGAATACCGATTGGATGATTGGGATTCTTGTGTAATCTTCGTTGTAGTAATTCAACAATAAATGGGGGAATATTGGTCCATTCATCTGAAGGGTATGTTCTACCATTTACAGCGATCTCTTTAGCTGCTTGCTGAGAGTAAAGCCTTACTGGTCTGAATCTAAGTCCCCGAGACACGAGCTGCTGTGGTGTTATTAGTTTGAGCATTGGTTAGAGAATGAAAAGCGGGAAGAAAGTATCAACCCTTGAAGAATTTTTTTTTTTTTAATTTTTTTTAATTTTTTTTTATTTTTTCTATTGGTGTATCGATTGTTGTTTTGCGAACCACAAACTAATAAATACTCTATTTCTATTTACCAAGCATCTTCTTTATATCTTCCATTATTTTCCATTTGAGCTATATACAGCTGCGAGTCATCCGCAGAAAGGTCAGCGAATTTCTTTACAATCTCAATAAATGTAATTCGAACTTGTTGAGGCATTTTCCCACTAGAACCGCAAATAAACACCTTGGCGTCTTGTTCCACAATCAATTTTCCTAAAAGTTTATACTGGTCGAATAAAGCATCTTGAACATATTTGTATTTATACCCTTTATCACGAGAAAAGCAATTGAATATATGCAAATTTGGGTAGTCTTGTTTCCAGAATGACTCGATTAAATGATCCTTACCTTGAAATCTGCAACCGAAAAAGAGATACAATTCTTGTCCACTGTTGCCATGCAACACGGTATCTATAAGTGACTTCATTGGCGCAATACCGGTACCTGGAGCAACCATAATTATCGGAGGGAGGCGGCTTTCAGTATAAGAAAAACTTGATTTTTGAATTGAGAATCTCACTTGGTCTCCAGGAACTAATGATTTTAACCACCTGGTGCATAAACCACGTCTAATTCTCCGGATTATTGTTTTGTATTCAACAACCGCCACGACAATTTCTACTTCCGAGGAAGTGGGTCTTGAAGCAATCAGAAACAATCTTGGTTTAATCAAGGGGAACAAGTCTAGAATATATCCAATGGGAATAACCAAATTATTTTGAAACTCTAAAATTGTTTCAAGAATCAGTCTTCTAGGCCTATTAGCGTAATCGTAAAGCTCTTCGGGCTCGTCAAAGCTTCCAAACTCTTTTAGCTTTTCTTGTTCTCTCTCGCCATCTTCATTTGAGGAGTCACAGAAATGCCACAATAATGCAAAGAAGCTTCTTCTGGGTATGGACATTATATCTAGATGATACTTGATGAGATTCCGCAACGTCAAATTATTTACAAACCCTCCTTCAATATGCGGTAGATTCTTAACCAAGAGTGGCCTGTCAGCAACTAGAGCCCAATGAGGTTGAACTTCCAATAATGCTTCTACGTCACGGTCATCATTACACGGATATAAAGATATCGTATCGCCAGGGAAGTATTGAAGATCGTTGGATTCAATTTTCACATCGCGAACATCTTGGAAGTGATCAACGCTAGTAATTCTGTTGTTCTCCACAACGGTACCTATTCTTAATTTGTCTTTTTGTGAAAACAAACTTGCTTCATCACCATGTAATTCCTTAATGCCTTGATCTTTCGAAATAGACATTTTGAATTGCGGCATCGGGATTGTATATTCGTCGAGCTTGGGAGCATGGGGGAAAAACTTCAAAAGCGACTGAACAAGTTGGTCCTCCCACTCGACATAATACCCATCAAGTCCTTCCGGAGACATTTCGTCGGCCTCTGATCTAGGGGATAATTCTTGACATCCAAGTTGCATCAAACGTGTGTGGATTTTCTTGATGGCATAGTTGAATTTAGGATACGACGAGTCACCTAATCCAAATGTGGTCAAGTGTAAATGCTGAAACAAATCTGCAGGCAACTTCTTTTTCAAGATGAATTTCATAAACTTTTTGGCATTCCTTGGTAGTTCACCTTGGCCTGTTGTTGAACACACGATAATCAAAAAGGTGGTTTCGGTCACTAATTGTTTCAATGGGTACTCATCCAAAGCTGATAGGGTCGACTTTAACCCAAAGCATCCTAATGTATGTTTTAAGTACTTTGAATATTCCTCAGCATTCCCAGTCTCCGACCCATACAATATTGTAATCTTGTCTTGCATGTCTCTCGATCTAAGTTGGTGGGCAAGGAAAGTTGACCTTATTAATCTATTTGGTCTAACCTGTAAAAGCCTGATGAGAAAATACGAGTTCAAAAAAAACATAAAAAAAAAAAAAGAAAACCTACAAGAATCAGAAAAGATAATTTTCAAACTGTAATCTACCAAATTGGTTTACAGGTTTTGTCAATTGGAGAAAAAAAATTCAAAAAACATTCATACAACAACAACAACAACAACAACAACAACAACAACAACAACAACCTGATTAACATACCCTTTTTTTTTCTTCATCAGTATCTACGAATAAATGCCACCGAAAAGAAAGGGATCCAGTGCAACTTCTTCTCCAAAGAAGAGTAAACCTAACATTCATTCTCCTGAGGATCACAAACTGTTCTTTCAATCGACTTTGAATCTTGTTACTGACCTTCGAGATGAAAATGATGAACAATTGGCATTTCCATTTGTCAAATTACCTTCCAAAAAATTGTACCCAGACTACTTTCAAACAATAGCTGAACCAATTTGCCTCAATGATATTCAGAAGAAAATCAGAACCAATTATACTGGAGATTCATGTGACGAATTTTTGGACGACTTTCAACTTTTACTTGATAACGCAATAAGTTATAATGCTTCCGACTCTTGGATTGTTATTAATGCAAGCAAGATTTTTGATTTCGTCAAAGACCAAGTCAAAGAATTTGAAACCTCCTCGGTTGAAAAGATGGAACATCCCAAAATCAAGTTGAAATTGAAGCAACCGGAAGTTAAAGAGGAGCCTGCAGTAACTGTTGCCAACTTACCTGAATTATGTATGGGAATTTTAGAGGATGTTATGGATCACGATTTTCTGGATGATGGAGTCATTAGTGGACCATTTATTGAAGATGTTGACACTGATTTGTACTCCGATTATTTAACTTTTGTTGAAAAACCAATGTCTTTTAATAAACTTGCCTCTATGTTAGAGAAGAAGAAATTATTCAATCCTAAACTAACAATTTTGGAAAACCTTGAAAAATTCCACGAAAATGCATCGCTTATATTTTTAAATGCAAGGCTTTACAATGACGAATCATCTCAAATTCATCAGGATGCAATTACTTTGGAAGAATATTTCAACGAGAAATATGACCAACTAAAACACAAGATTACGGGGGGGAATGACGATCCCTCAAAATTAAAACTCAAACTTAGTAAACCGAAATTGAAAATAAACTTGGGGAAAGCAGCAATTATATCCTCCCCCGAGGCGCTTAGAAAGAAAAGTAGTCGCAAGAAGAAGGCTATTGACATAAAAGAGGAACCCGAACAACCCCAAGTTGAGGCAGTGGAACAAGAAGAGCAGCCTACGCCTGTAGGAAAGGCCCAGGAGGCCGAAGCAAAGCAATTTGTTACTGAGAAATCAGTTCTTAATACTATGGGCAAGACATTACCATTGCTACCAGAAGAAAGCTCAATAATACAAGAATGTGCACTCTTTTCGTCTGTAGCCATTGCTAATCACATTACTCAATATGTACAACAAAAGACTATTAGTGCTAGCACCCTTCCATTACCAAGAAATCTAGAAATTAGAAAGGGATTGTTTCCAACTCACGCGAGTCACTCCGTGGCCACTTTGTTTGAATACAAGGTTCCCGCAAATGGTTACACTAATCAATCATATACCATTTCATTACCAAACGATATACTGCCATTTGTGTCGTTCAAGGCATCCTTACATAACTTGCTTTATGATATAAAGAAACATGACTTGGTTAATGGGCATGGATATTTGAATCTGACTTCTGATGAAGATTTCCAATGTAAGCTTTTCGTTAATGACGAAGAAGTTTCTAGTGCTGGTGACTGTTTTGAAGAAAAAGGGGGTCATAATGATGTATTGGGAGTTCAATTTGATCTCAAGTTAAGTTACGGTTTGAATGTATTAACATTTGAATGTAAAGTGGATCCAAGTTTAAGTAAGAAAATCAAGCACACCGTAATACAAGAATCTAACGAAGAGGTTGCTGGTAGACACACTAGACATCAATCACAGCAATTGAAAATGTCTTGGGATGTTGAAACGGTTACGTTTTATGTTATTTGTAACTCTGCTTAATGTAATATATATATATATACATGTAATTTATATACAAGTTTTTCTATTTACCAATGCAAAAGGTTGAAAAAACCACCCCCAAGATCTCCTCCACACCAATTGCCTGGCCAGTTATTTTCCCGATGCCTTCGATGGATTCTCGTAAACTTTCAGTAGCTAAAACGACATCGTCTTGTTGTCTCCAATAGTAAAATTCTTGAAATCCATACAATACATCATTCTCCAATAAATCTTGAATTCTAGAAGAAACAATAATCGGATCCGAGGTTTCGGTTTGAGTAATAACCTTGAATTGGTGGATCAAAGATTGTCTAAGTTCAGATATACCCGATTCAGTTGAGCAAGACACAACTCTAAATAACTGGGGCGGTATATTTAACAAACGTGAATACTCTGTTATCAATTTATCCTTCAAACCAGGATAGAGATCCTCCTTGTTTAATACAATTAACATCGACTTGTTTGCTTCGGAAAGTAGTTGTAAATGTTCTTTCAAATCTGATAAGTCCGATCTGGCAAGGGGATCGATTACCACCACTACGAAATCACAATTCAAAGATTTCGCTTTGGCTCGCTTAATCCCTTCTTGTTCAATTTGGTCAGCCAAACTCATCAGACGTATTCCTGCAGTATCCCCAAGGACGACTTTATATCCACCAATTTCTAGCGGAATATCTAGGACATCTCGAGTGGTTCCTGCGATTTCACTAACAATGGCAGCTTCTTTGTTAGCCAAAATATTTAAGATTGAGGATTTGCCTGCATTAGGAGGGCCTAACAATGCTAGTTGTATACCACTTAATAACACCTCGGAAGATCTCACCTTTTCAAGGTACGCCCTAATTTCGGACTCTATTATTTTAATTTGGTTGGCAACATCTTCGAATAAATGTTGTGCTTCCTCGATTTCTTGATCTTCACCAAAATCAATCACAGTGGTCAAATTGGCCACGTTGTTTAAGATATCTTGTCTCCATTTGGAGAATTCGTTTTTGGTCTTCCCTGTCATCGAAGCTAAAGTTGCAATTCTTTGTGATTCAGTTTCAGCATTAATCATTTCACTGATACCTTCTAATTCGGTTAAATCAAATCTTCCATTTATAAAAGCCTGTCTTGAAAACTCACCACGATCTGCCTGTCTGATTATTATACCATTTGATGGGTCGTGGAGTTTTCGTATTGCTTCAAGTATGGATCTAATGATAGCTATTCCTCCATGGAGGTGCAACTCCAAGAGATCTTGCCCGGTATAGGTCTTTGGCCCAGGTAGGAAAATAGTCAACGATTCATCGAGTAATTGAGAGGTTTCTGGAGAATATAGTTTTCTGACACTGGCTAAACGATTTTTTGGTGAATTATTGGACTTGGTGAGTTGATGATAGATATATTGAGATTGAGGGCCCGAGATTCTCACCACTGCAATTGCTGATTTTCCAAGTTTAGTTGATAATGCGAATATGGTTGGCAGAAGGTCATACTTTGGCTGAACTAGGCTATACCATCTTATACCAGATCTCGAAGGCACTGGTAGTTTGGGTATCCTAAATAACCCGAATAGTGGTTTGGGTATCATATAATGTTGGAAGAAAAAGATGGGTTATTTGACCGAGATGAGTTTTCCGAACCCAAAAAAAGTTAAAAAAAAATATATATATATTGCTTTCTAAGGGCAACCCTCTCCACCTCCCCCCACCCAACCCAGATTCAATATTGTCATAACATGTCAATAATATCAGGCAAGCGATTCTTTCAGCTGGTGGCTTACCTTCGCCACGAGAATCCACTTGGATTACCTCGTCTTAAAAAAGGTCCACCACCAACCATGCCCCAAAAGGGACTTCCTATACGACAAAAAATCCCCAATGTAGACAAGATCATTTTGGTTTCGTCAGCCAAAGGAGGTGTTGGTAAGTCAACGGTGTCGATAAATACGGCATTGGCATTGCAGTCCTTGCATAAACGAGTGGGTATTTTGGATGCCGATATTTTTGGTCCTTCAGTTCCTCGTTTATTGAATCTAAAGGGAGAACCTAGAATCTCAGATACTGGAAAATTGCTCCCATTGACGAATTATGGAATTCAGTCAATGTCCATGGGATATTTGGTGTCCGAAGACCTGGCTGTAGTGTGGCGTGGGCTTATGGTTATGAAAGCATTGCAACAGTTATTATTTGAAGTTGAATGGTCACCTTTAGATTACTTGGTTATTGACATGCCCCCAGGTACAGGTGACACCCAATTATCCATAGGACAATTATTACAGGTTGATGGAGCAGTTATTGTGAGTACGCCGCAAGATATTGCTTTAATTGATGCAGTCAAAGGAATTAAAATGTTTAATAAAGTGAATATTCCTTTAATTGGAATTGTTCAAAATATGAGTCACTACATCTGTCCTAATTGCAAACATGAATCTCATATTTTCAAGTCTGATGGAGCGAGAAGGGTTGCTGATGAACATAGTCTTCCGACACTTGCGTCTATTCCATTGGATGAAGAGATTTGTATACAATCTGATGCTGGAAAGCCAATTGTCATCTCAAACCCATCTTCTCCGAGTTCTCGGCCCTACTTTGACATAGCACAGTCAATAATAGAGTTTAAATAATCTTATCTATAGATCATTTAGTTTCCCTTTTTTTCTTAAAAAAAAATAAAAAATAAAAATAAAGTGTCCAAAATTTAAACCTAATTTTGGTTGAATATTGAACGAAAAAAACAAAAAAAAAAAACACACACACACACACATATAAAACAGAACTTTTGCACCCAATTAGTCTTCACAAATAAATGAATATTAGGCGGCAATGACAAAAACAACAATTTGGATATTAACTATACTCATATGGGTAGGCATGATCCAAGCAATAGAGGTAGATCAAAACCTCAATTCAACACATCCCACTACCCCCATAATAGACAAGCTTCGAGATCAACAACCTCACAGACCTAGACAAAAGACAACAGAAACCCGACCACTTATTTCAGTTCTGAATGATGGGGTACCTATTAGTTATCAGAACCCACATATAGAACTCCGTCCACTTGTTTCTTTATTGAGTGTGCCCAGGAAAAACCCAGAAGTCGAAATCCCCCTTAATAATCCTCAAGTGGTTACAAAGGCAGTGATCCAAATGACAACTGTAGTTCCAGATACTATAGTCAATTTGAGTGAAACTCAGCTTGCGTCGAATAATAATAATAATAATAATAATAATAATAATAATAATCATTTAGTTGGAGAAGAAAGACCAAGAGAACAAAGTATGGAACCACATGTGACTGATCCAACAAAGGCACCAAACCGAGAAATCAAAGAATCTGCCACACCTTCAGATAAGCAAGACAATATTGCACTAGATGAAATTAAAAGATTAGAGTCATTATTGTTGGATTTGCGTCACGAGATGATGCACCAACAAGAGAGTTTTAGATTACAGTTTTTATCAATGATTCATACTTCAAGTCATTATTATATCCCTTCCTCGACTATTTTTCCAAGCGAACATGCCTTAGAAACTAGTGAAGCCTCTCAGGAAGATATAACCAGCATGGATCAAAGACAAACTAATGACAGTGCTCAAGAAAGAACCACCCCATCAAATATCCACCAGCCTTATACTAAAGCAGGAAACTGGCATAATAATGGGAAACATAACATATTGAATCAACCAAACCCACCCCATTCAGTATTAATTGTACCACAATTTCAGCATCATGTCAATGCTCCAGTCCATAACCAAGATGTGGTGGGGTACGAAAAGCCAAAGTATATATGGATCGGCAACGAGATGAAAACTTCTACCCTAACTACCAGTACCACCCTGACCTCAAGGGAAGGTCCGACAATAAGTGTCACCTCAACTATAACCACTACATCTGTTACTAGTACAAGGAGTAGTCATATTGCAATCGACTTCCATAATATCTTTCCTGAATCAACACTAACAGAACCTGGTTTTATGGGAGATGATTTCGATACAGACTTATTATTAGACTTTGATGACTTTTTGAAACAGAATGATGATTTAATTCTTCATATACCAAAACAGTTCCGAGACAAGCCTACACAAGAATTTGCCCCCGTTGCAACGACAACCGAGATCGAAGATGTTGGGCCTACCCGAAGGCACAATAATAGGTTTACAAATCACAACCTGAGTATAGATTTCGATGTGTTTCGAATCGATATCTTAGAGAACCAAGGTCTTAACTTAGATGGGTTATTAAGTAGACTATGTTCATGGCTATGGTTAGCACTAATAGTAATATAATAATAATAATAATACTACTACTACTACTATTGGTGGCTTGTCGGGTGAAATTAGTCTTGTTACACGACGCTTTTAATCTCCGTCTCTCATTGTTCATCGAACCTTAGACGGTTGTTGTTTTCATCTTGTCTTGTGAAAAAAAGAAAAAGAAAAAAAACAAAAAAAACACAACGGAAGCCAATTTAAAAAACAAAAAAAAAAAAAAAAAACAGCAGGACTTTGTTAAAAACCCCTCCTATAAACAAAAGTTTCATCTATGACAATGCCATCCGATAACAACATGAGTGAGATAGAGAGTGAAATAAGATTGCGCAATGAGATCAAGGCAACTATATGGGACTTTGATTCAAACGGGTCATACATAGAGGAAGACGATAAGTCATATGTTTACAATAGTTCATCACTAGAAGTAGAAGATACCATAGACGATGAATATGACGACGAAGAAGAAGAAGAAGACGACGATGAAGACTATCAAGACGAGGATGATAACACCTTAGATGATGAACTTGATGACACAGAGGTTGAAGAAGGGGATGATGAGGATATTGTGACAAGTAAACTCCACCAATTCATGCCAATAGAAGCAAATGCCACCACAACAAATAATACTCAGCCCTCGCAAACAAAACTCCGTGCATTTTTAGTTAAACATGAAATACCCAGAAAGGTGTTCCATTCTTCAATTGGGATAGTTACCTTGTGGTTGTATACATTAGGCCTTACTACTTCACAGCTTATGATACCCCTTTCAACAATTTTTGTTGGGGTATTGGCAAATGATTTAATCAGATTGCATAATACAGAAGTAAACAAGATGGTATGCAAGTACATGTGGTTTATAATCAGAGATAGTGAAGTTAATTCATATAATGGAGTATTGTACTACTTAGCTGGGGTTTTAATTGTTTTTTATTTTTATCCAAAAGATATTGCTGTTTTAAGTGTTTTATTGTTAAGTTGGGCCGATACTTCCGCCTCTACATTTGGGAGACAATTTGGAAAGTATACACCGCAAATATCTCATGGCAAGTCATTAGCAGGTTCATTAGCTAGTGGTGTAACCGGTACATTAGCTGCATATTTATTTTATGGATACTTTATTCCTCAGTATCCCCAAGTAAATTTACCGCAAGAAATTTTCTGGACTAGTGAAACTAATAAATTAAATTTTCATGTTTATGCCATCTTATGTGGTATAATAGCTAGTGTTTCTGAAGGTATTGATTTATGGGGATTAGATGACAATTTCACCATCCCAGTATTAAGTGGGACTTGTCTTTATTGGCTAGTAAATTGGACTCAAGTCTAAAGTTTTTGATGGATCATTTGTTTTAAATAGAAATAATTAGTTCTTCTTTAATTTTTAATCGTGTTTATAAATAAATAATATCTAATTCTAGTCTATTCTATTAAGCTTCGCGGGCGAATAATGCCGCATAACCTTGCCCAGTAGAAGTACACATTGAGATAACACCCAATTCCTTGTTTTGTGCTTGTAAACCATTCAATAAAGTTGCAGTCACTCTACCACCAGTGGCACCTAATGGATGACCAATAGCAATGGCACCACCATATGGGTTAACTTTATCATAGTCTAAACCTAATTTATCAATACAGTAAATCGATTGGGAAGCAAAGGCTTCGTTTAATTCAAAAATATCAATATCCTTAGTTTCAAGTCCTAAACGGGATAATAATTGGGGGATAGCAGCAGATGGACCAATACCCATTAAACCAGATGGGACACCGGCAACAGAAGATCCAATGAATCTAGCAATTGGTTTGATACCCAAGTTTTCGGCATTGGCTCTTGTGGTTAAGATAACGGCTGAGGCACCATCGGAAATTTGAGAAGAGTTACCGGCCGTAGTAGTACCATCATCAGTGAAGACTGGTTTCAAGGTAGATAACTTTTCATAAGTAGATCCTGGCCTGACACCATCATCTTTGGTAACTGTTACAGTTTGAGTTTCATCAGCCACAGATCTGGCTTCAACCGGAATGATTTCTTTAGCAAAATGACCAGATTCGATGGCTTTAGCTGCCTTTAAATGAGATTGTACTGCAAATTCATCTTGAGCCTTTCTAGAAATGCCGAATTTACTCACAACATTCTCCGAAGTGAGGCCCATAGGCATTAAAACATTTTGGGCTTCTTCACTAGCATCGTTTTTGAATGGTTCATAAATTCTAACGGGAATACCACGGTGAGGGAAATAATCATGAGTCATAGATTCAACACCAGCGGCAATAGTGAATTGGTTTTCACCAGTCATTAAAGTTCCCGAGGAGTATGAAATGGCTTGAGCTGAAGAAGCACATTGACGATTTATGGTGTTAATGGTGGTTTTGATGGGGAAACCAACTTTCTTAACAGCTAATGCAGATGCTTTTTGACCACCAAGGGTTTGTAAAACGGTACCAACTAACACATCATCAATCAATTCTGGGTCGATTTTGGAACGGTCAATCGAACCTTTCAACACTTGATGTAATAATTCTTCTGGGTACATTTTAGAAAGACCACCTTTGACACCCCTGGTGACTGGAGTTCTTAAAGCTGATATGATGACAATATCATTTGCTGATTTTTTTAATATTGGAAGGGACATGGTAATGGGTGCTTTTTTTTGGGGGGGTTAATGAATATGAAGCTAGCTGCTGCTACTGCTGCTGCACAAGTTTTAAACTTTTAGAGGAATTTGTTGGGGGTATTTATAATCGATGGGATGTTTGGTGGGGAGAGAATTGCGAAAAATAAAATATTGGCAATTCCCGCATAATTGATCTCCCGGAGAACGCTGACACAGCGAAGTTTTGTGTCACGGATTTGAGCACAGAGCAGACTAATTTTTGGTAGGCAGGTGGGTGGGTGGGGGTAAGAGGGTTGGTTTGTTAGGAACACAAGGGGTATCTAACACCTACCAACTATCATCCATGTGTGCTTCAGGTTGGATATCTGTCAAACACCAAGGGTTCCTCTAAGGTACTGTCAAATGGAAATAGCTGACAACAACAACAACAAAAAAAAACAGAAAAAAAAAAGGGAAATAACGGAAATATGCATCTCCGAAACTACGGATATAGAAAAGATCTCAATGTTTACCTTTGATTTCCGCTTACCGGCGAGGAGTCTCTCTATACTGTATATAACTAATCCTCATGATAGGAATTTCTAATGTTGATAAATCCATCATAATCCAAATGATCTTTGAGTCCATCATATTTAGTTAACTTCATCCAACCTTCTTCCAAACCTTTGTTATAAAACGTTTCAACATTCTTTTTACCAATAGAGAATTCAGCTTTTTTTAACAAATGATATAATGTGGTCAGTTTATCCCAACCTTGTTCTTCAGCAACTGAAGGTAGAAATGTCCCTGAATAATGCTCATTATCGTGACTGAAAGAAATCCTTAATCCATTCAATCCAATTTCCCAATCATTACAGTCATGGATCTCTCTGAAGTTGTCTAATAAAGTAACCGAAACACTCAATTGAGGGTTAACTTCCGATTTGCTAATCGGTGGGAATCTTGGATCTTGTAACGCTGAAGTAATTGCAAACTTGGCTACTCCTGATTCAATTGGCAAATCCTGAAACGTTCCTATGCACCCGCGTAGATTGTCATTCTTATTCCAGGTTATAAATAATGGAGCTTTCTTTGGTAGTTGATGTAAATTTTCATTTAGCAAGTCAAAATACAGTTTCATGGAGATTCTTTGTTGACCATCAAGATTAAGTTTGTTGATCAATGTTTCGAATGAATAACAACACAATGCTTTAGACATTTCGCGACGTTAGCTGATGGTATTGTAAATGGGAAGTAGTAGCAATGAAGGAGAGGGACCTTTTGAGAGATTAAAAATAAGGGGGCGGTAGGGGATTGGGGTTGGGGGTAGTGTAGAGTCGAGCAAAAAAAAAAAAAAAAAAAAA
>JAJMHC010000219.1:0-38182 GCA_030582855.1 Hemisphaericaspora lyxosophila
GTGGGGGAAGCGGGGGGAGCGCGGAGGTAGTTGGTATAACCTTAAAAGAGGACACTTGTTTTTCCTGTTTTAAATCTCCAGTTGCTCGAGAAAAGTTTTTGAATGAATAAATTCTTGACTCTACCATCCTCGATAATGGTTAGGTCATATATGCAGCATATTGAAATTCCGCCAATATGGTATATTCTTGACAAACTCATACCCCTGTCCTCCACCAGAGGCTCCACTATTTAGCGAACAAAAAGATGGTTTGAATTTTTTTTTCTTGTATCTATAACGGAACAATCATTGGCTGTGCGGAGAAACTCTGGCACAAAACAAAAAAAATATTATTTTGCGTCTGGTGTTGCCATGCCAACAGAAAAAAGAAAAGGAAAAATCGAATAATCCGAGAAACTGTGCTTAAAAAATATATTCGTCTCCACAAGTTGGGGGGGGGTATTTAACCCTAGAACAATTTTAAATTTTAACCACTCTGCTTCCTAAATTAGTACAGGTTATGATACAATGAGAAAAAAAGAAAGATGGAAAATCCATGTTTCAAGACATGCTGGGTTTAATTCTCCTTTGCGCACGGCAAATTATTCCGTCTACCCCCATCCATAGAATGCTAGAAAATAATTCTCGTTTTATAGTGAGTGGACCGAGGGCTTATGAAATCGGATAAACATGCACCTGAATGGGTTAACAATATGGTCATTGTTGAGGTATGCGTGTCCCCCAGGTGGTGGCTTGTCAATGTGCACATAATACAAAACAATAGCTACACTATGTGTTTTAGAAATAGAAAATCGGGCATCATTTTGTTGAGACAAATTTCTTGCAAAAAGCCTCAGGTGCATGTTTGTTATGATTTAGTGTTTTAGTTTATTTCTTTTTTTTTAGGAATAGGGCAGCTGTTGATTGAGAAAGCCTCAGTTTAGCCCCCCCCCCCCCAGCCGTCAGGGGGGTGATAGTCGCGTGATCCTTAATTGGATTATTGCAAAGAGACACCTATTTAGTCTTATCATTTAGCGGGGCGTTAACCGTGGGGTGGATACAAAGGAATGTCTGTACTTGTAGTGTAAGACCCATAGGGCCGAGTTTCTGCCCAGGGAGAATAAATGGCCATTTCGTGAATAGATGTATTGCATTCATATCTCTGGGGATCTATTGCTAACAAAATTCTCAAGAATCGGTGTTGTGAAGAGGTTTCATGCACAAGATTAACCCGTTGAGGTTAGCCAGCTCCATAGAGAGGGGGTGGGGGTAGATAATTTCTGGCCATGTATAAGTTGGCAAAAGATTTCGCCTATGTTTCTGGATCAAAAGTTGAAAGTCCTGAACCAGCTTTCTGGTGTTATTCTTTTTTCATAGTTCTAGGTTTGCCATCTTAATCTTCTCTGGAAACCCCTTTGCATTGACGAAAGAGAGGGTAGTGTCAGGGTTATGTATCAGCGAATAAATGAATAAAGTCTCTTCCCATTGAGTGTTGATAATTGTTTGCGAGGTATATCGATCAGTTAATGGACACCCTAGCTTGTAAATACCCCCTTTCCATCCTGTTGAAACCGTTATAATTTGCGGTGCTTTTGATGAGATATCATTACCGTGCTTATTAATATGGGTGTTGTAACAAAGCTATAGCATAGAACTAAAATATTCTCATCCGGTTGAATGGCATAGGAATCCCAGTATTCATTTTTACCAAGGGTCGTATTCTCTCTTGGTATTATGCCATTCCTATCCTTGCTCGGGGTTATATATGTAGTAGGATCGACACCCTAAGAATTGGGGGGGCCATGTACTCTAGATGGTATGTTTGTAAAAGATACGCCAACATAAGACGGTGTTGGTTTTTTGTTTTTTGCTCATATCGTCTGTGTGTACCACAGGTTCCAAATAAAATTCTATATAATCGGTTGCCTTTCTGGAAATAGACTGTAATGTGATTCATTTCCTCTTGTTGTTGAACACATGCAAGCTTATGCCATTCATGGCCATATTTAGAATAGCTGCCCCCAACCAACCAACAGCGATATATTTTCTACTCTTGTTGCTTATATTTCATTTTTGCAACTATTCTCAAACGGGAATGCTACCAAGTTAATCCTCGACGACGATCTTAGTATCTGCAGGTCTATATTTTTGAATTTGGCAGAAATCTCGTAAGACTAATAGACAAAACAATAATTACTTTGATTGGGGAGTACAATAGCAATCAACGGGCTGGTTAATATTCAACTATAACCGATTCTAAAATTTCGCCAAGAAAAAGGAATTACTTTAGTGTTTTCAGACACCTCTAACCGGGGAAAGTGCGATTGCCATCCCACTTCAGCGATTTGTATCCATTGACGACTTCCTTTCACTAGAATTCCCCCTCCCCCCCCTCCCCCCAAAAAAAAAAAAGAATACCCCCCTGGTTACCTATAATGATATCCAAGAAGTTAACCTTTCTAATATGCCTTCTCACGATAACCTGTTTAGGGTTGGGATTAGGACTTGGTCTAGGATTAGGAATACGAGAAAATGAAAAACGAGAGACAACGGCTACATGGAAACCTAAGGTAGGTGCTACATGGGACTACCGGCTCTCAGATCCAGTCAAGACCACCTCCAAAGCAATCGAAATATATGGCATCGACTTATTTGACAACTCCAAAACCTCAATCAAGAACCTTCACAAACAACAGAAGAAGGTTATTTGTTATTTCTCAGCTGGAAGCTATGAAAATTGGAGACCCGATAAAGACAGCTTTTCCACCACTGATATTGGAAACAGTATGGAAGGTTGGCCAGGGGAAAACTGGATTGATGTTAGATCGAAAAACGTTCGAAAAATTATGGAAAATAGGATTAAATTGGCAAAAGACAAACTTTGCGATGCCGTCGACCCTGACAACATTAATGGATATGAAAATAACACCGGATTTAAATTAACGAAAAAAGACGCCATTGATTACCTAAAATATCTTTCGAAAATTGCACACAAGTATGGCCTTTCAATTGGTCTAAAAAATGGAGGCGAGATAGCTAAGGAGATATTGGATGAGGTAGATTTTTGTATACAAGAACAATGTGGACAATACAGTGAATGCGACATGTATCAAGTTTTCATAAAGGCAAACAAGCCGGTTTTCCATGTTGAATACCCCAAGGGAGATAGGAATAACAATGACAATGTGTCTGCAAAAATATACCACCAGTATTGTGAAGGATTCAAGCATACCCATGGATTCTCGACTATTTTGAAGAATATCAACTTGGACAACTGGATTCAGGTGTGTAAATAGAATTAGGTGCCACGAATAAATTAAATTAAATAATACATGAGAAAATAGACACTATATACATATATATATGGTTCTACCAACCGAAAGATTCAGTATGCAAGTATATTTCTTCAACTTGAGAAGCATGCAAATCATTATTGAAAACCAAAGATTGTAATTCAGATACTGCACTACTGACTTCTTCTTTCATAGAATCACTACCCGAAGAAATAAAAATATTTCTGCGGGATAATGTAGGACCTAAGCTTCTAACAGTTCTTGGTATTGATGGTTTGGTGTATGTGATTGTGAAATCCTCTACGGAACTGGTAGTACTGTCGGGATCTTCAATCAAGTTCTCGATTTCAGATGATGACTTCTCCCATGACTTGGCATTGACCTTTTCGTCAGAAACATTATCCTTTTCATCTTCGGTGACATATATTTGAATGTGGATATTTCTACCGGCTAATTTTTGACACTGATTCAACTCGTCTCTAATCCAATTAATATGATCAGTCTTTCGAATGATCCAAATAAAGGAAATGAATTTAGTGACAGAGGCCTTATTTTCCTTTTTCGATTGATTAATATGGCTGGCTAAATAACTAAGGAAAGGAATAATTGCCGTTACTCCACTTCCAGATCCAATCAAGACCACCCTTTCAAACCCAGTTGGATCCCTAAAAGTTCCTCCGTATGGACCATCGATAAATACCTTCTTTTTGGTAGTAATGTGTTGATCCAATTCCAAATAATGAGATCTGGTTAAACCTTGTTGTGGAATAATTATAAACTTCATTTCCAGCAGGGATTCATTGCTCATTGAAGCAATTGAAAATGGATGATTATCCAACATTCTAGCGCCGACAAATCTCAAGAAACAATGTTGGCCAGGTGCCCAGGTGTATCCTTTGGTATTGGCGATACTAACTTCATAAACATTGTCTCCAATCTTGCAAAGAACTGCATCCCTAGACCGCAAGAACATTGAAGTGGGTTTGAAACAGGTCTTCATTAAGATACGATACAAGATCTGCGTTGCCCAAAAACCCAAAGCACCCCACATGTAATTATCAGCACCCAATGATTTGTTGATATGCCAGATTAAAGTACCAAAATAAGCAATACCAAAGAGCCAATGAGAATGTAAGAATATCTCATATATATGCTTTCTAACCCACGCCTTAGATAAGGTGCACAATAATCCAAGGAAGATTAATGGAGGAATACCCGAATAGTATGCAAATTGAGTTTGGAATTTCATGAGTAAGTTGCTGTTACCTCCTTCCATAATATCCTGATATAAGAAAGGGATGGTATGGATTAACGACAACACAAATGAGGCAACACCAACATATTGATGATAGACATTTAATTTTTCATAACTTATACCAGTTAACAAGGTGATTGCGTTTGATTTACCAGCCAACACATAGATAAATGGAGTTAATGCAGTGGCCATTAATCCCGCTCTCACTGCCAATGGAGGTGACCCAAACCCACGACATGAACGGTACCAGAAATGTGGCACTAAACAATAACATAATAGATATAATGAAGAAAATGAAACAAATAACGAGCCACCGATCGAATTAGGCAATGAAGTGAAATAACGAACCTTGGCCGGTACTTGCTTATATCCCACAAAACGACAATACGATATAAAGACGTCAACAATAGAAGTAACCCCAGAAGAATTTTGGTTGACTTTGTATCGATAATCCCTAAATCTATAATATAAATGCTTGGCAGTGGCAACAAATATGGTTGCTACTCCAAAATAGACGGTGTAGAGTGCATACTGAGGTTGATCACCCCATTTGACAGCAGCCTGCAGCTTAGTTCCCAACGCCATATATTCCTGTGCCATGGTATCCTTAAGGCAATCTAATCCTTCATATATTACTCGACGTTTGTCCATTGTATATGTGTGAGTGGGTGTGGTGACTGCAGTTGATGTAAGATGATGTTGCAAAGAAACCATGCAAGGGATTGGCTACAGAAGAAAAGAGAACAATACCCGATTTATATACAAATTTGAATTAAGGGTTCTGATTATTTGATGGCAGATATTGAGCAAATTGACCGCCTCTCAAATTGGTATAAACAATTTGCTCATTTATGGGCAAGAACAATGAAGCCCGGTTTCACTACTACTAGGCTGAACCCCAAAAAAAAAAAAAATAAAAAAAATTTTTCATCAGATAAAAAAAAAAAATATCCGAGACACAAATTGTGACACTTGAACCAGATTTCCTCATTTGACAGCACCGGTAAATGGTCTGGCATATTCTAATGTGGTGTTGAATTAACATTCTCTATAGTTTCTAAAACAAATAATTATAAACATAATACATGCATATCTATATATGCATCAACACTAATCTTGAAATTATTTTGATGTCTGATGATGATGATGATGATGATGATATGATGATGATGATGATGATGATGTTTGTCACTCCCCCTCCAAGAGGATGAAATCTGTCATCAATACACAGTCACCAAAACAGTCACCTTAGTTTGAGCAAATTCTTCTCAATTTTATCACTTTCCCGTCCTGTTTAATCGCATAATTAATAATCTGAAACTAATAGTGAGAGCAATTTAAATTGGTTGCATTTGGTGAAGATTTGGTTGAGTTTTTTTTTTTGTAACACCCGTATGCGAAATGCGCCTATCTTTACTGAATCGGTTTAGGTTAATTTGCTCATACACAATATGGATCGGTAAGTCCGACTGACCAATTATAGGCACCCAATGTTAATGCTGTCATAATAAAACTAAGCACAATCGATGAGATCCCATATCTATACCCGTCAACTGTTCTTAAACCAAACAATTCAACAACAAACGTACTAACCGTAGTCAAGGCACCACAAAAACCATCATCCAAACCATTTAACACATGACACCCGATAATACTTTCAACAATCCTTCCTCCATCTGCTAATTTACCTCTTCCAATAAGGGTGAATATAGCTAAAGCTAGACTACCAAACACATTAGCAGTAAACGTTCCTAATGGGAAATTCCTCACCTTTGAATTCAAAAATTTTGACAAATAAAATCTTAAAACTGCTCCAAAAGGAGCGAAAAACATGGCAAATGTCCAACTTCTCCAAGCACCTTCCTTCTTAACACCCATTAATACCCATGTGATTATAGCAAGGCTTGCTCCCAAAATCATAGAAGCACGTTCTATAACTTTATATTGTCTCTTGTTTAAAGAAACCAAGTACTTGTCACCGACTGACAGGGCTTGTTTACCAATATGAAATCCCATTATGGACAAACCAAATTGTGCTAGTACCACTGCAAGAAATTCCATAATTCCATATGCTGCATTGGGGTAAGCATAAGTGATACCAATCTCGGTATTTGCCGCCTTATTGAACGCTTCTAATATAACTGAGGAAAACGACAGAAAAGTTCCACAGAATCCGGTGGTTATACCTGTATATAATGGAATGGCTCCCTTATGAGGATATTCTTTCTCGTGGGTCTCAAGCAAGATAATCCATAATTCTTCTCCATCAACGGCAATACCCATGACAATACAAGCAGCAAAATTGGCCCAAATTACTCCCGATAGGTAGGACCCGTCATATGTTGTTAATGCCATTAATCCCTTTCTCGCCAATACTCCCCAGATGGAACCATGGACAATGTTGAGTATAATTGGTAAATACTTCTTGGTTTTAACAATTATTGGAATCTCTCTAAATTCCCTAACATTGAAACCTTCTGGTAAGGCATGTACTACATTTTCAGCGTTGATATCCTCGATTTCGCTTTCGATTGTTCTACGTCTTTGTAATCTATTCTCTTCCATACTCATTCTTCTGCCACCTGTTGCAGACACAGGGATTGATGAGTCTTCTGAGTCCGTCATATTTAGATGAACCATTCAATAATATTCGTAACTAGTCGTTGTGAGACGTAAATAAATCATATAAGAGTGTAGATGGTGTTATAACTCATTGCCAGTGGGCTTTACCTAAGGAAACGATGTGGCTAGGAAGAGGTTAAAAAGAGAAATTTTTAAATACCGCAGATAAATTATCCAATGTACACGACTCGTTTATTTATTTATTTATGTTTTTTTTTTGTTTTTTGTTTTTTTCCGCCCATCCACTACCCACGCAAGGTAGACTCACCAGGTTGCCTCAAACTACCACTACTACTACTACTGTTACTACTGTTACTACTACAAACTCTTATTTAGTATCCTCGGTGTGTGTATTGTGCATCATTCAGTATACAAATGCTAGGGGTATTTCTAATATGGGTGATGTTATTGCTGGTCATAGCTGTAGCACAAGACCCAGCAACCAGTACTGATAGTGACCCCACGCCTACTCCATCGACAATAGTAGATATACTATCATCACAACCACAATATTCATACTTCTTACGACATATCCAGAGAAAGGGATTGATTCCGAAGCTTAATTCATTGCAGAACGTCACGTTATTCGCACCTATAAACCTGGCATTTGTACAGAATCAAAGCTTGTTTACTCAAAATGAATTATTGAGATACATCGTGAATCAAAAGTTTAGAATTGGACATTTGGGTAAACACGATGTAGTATTTGAGACATTGTATGAAGTTGACGGGAAAGCATATATTGTTAAAGTTAGTCCTGATTTTGAAACTTTTGAATATGTTGTTGATGATGTTGCTCATATAGTTGATGGAGATGTGTATGCAAAGCATCAATACTCGTTCATTCAGGGAATAGACAAGATGTTGCCCCTAAAACCAAATTTATGCGAGGTGTTAATGGGAAAGAATGATGATTCCCAGATTACTTTTGTCAAGAAATTATTTAAACTGTTATTTGAAGATGATGAGGATGAGGATGAGGATGAAGATTTCAATGCCAGTCGAAAGAAGAAGAAATCACGTCATAAATCAAAAGGTAAGAAGAAAAATAGCAAACGTCCAAAAGCACCACCATTGCCAAAATCTTGTGAAGAATACCTTGCAGGTTTCCAAACCATTCTCGTTCCTTCTGATTTATTGGTTGAAAGCACCTTAACCAAGCTTCAAATGAAATACTACTTGTCGAATTATCATGACGACGATGATACTCCAAACTACGACACCACTCAAGCGGCAGATATTGAAATCAAAAGAGATATCGTAAACTTACTAGATAATTTACTAGTGAGAGATTTAATTGCAGGCATAAATGGAACCAATAGCAACCTGGAAACAAAAACCGGCAATAAATTGGAAGTCAAGTTAGACAATTCAAGTCATATTATGTTGAATAATAAAATCACAAGTAATACAACCAAGTTGTTATCAAACGGTGTAATTCACATCTTTGATACCCAACCTGGTTCCTTCTTCAATGACTTGAATATTGACCTTGCAGAGATGATTCCTCGTAAAGCACTTTATGCGATGCATTTTACTAATTTTGTCAAAGAATTGAACTTTAGATCGCTTGATAGTTTAGTGGATGGGTCTGTAGCTAATCAGACTATCTTTGTGGATATGTCAGTTAGAGATGATATTGAAGATGAAGAGACGATGATGATGAAGAGGAAGAAGAATCTATCTTCAACACCCTTAAGTTTAGTTCTAAACAAGAGTTATTGTATCAATTTGCAAATGAACCAATTTTGGTTGAACCTGATGAGCATATCCATAAATTGTATACTTCCAAACTATGCTCCAAAAAGAAATTGGGTGGATGTTTCAAATTAAAGTTTTCAACTTCAAGCTCCAAAGGTAGTTGGAAGATTACCATCAATGATGAAACTGAGATTATCGAAGGTCCAATATTAATGGAAAATGGAACCGTGTTATATTTAGCTAATGGTGAAATATCTCCTCCGACATCTTTCAAACATTCATTGGGTGATCTCATTTCAAGTGGATCTATACATCGCCATGTAGATGCTATAGCACTTGATGAAAAAAGTTGTCTCAAGACATTGGCATATCTCCACCAATATGATTTGATGACGTTGGAGGATAACGAAAGGGGATATTCTGTGTTCTTACCTTGTGGATTCAACAAGCTAGGTTCAAAGCTGGCAATTTCCACTTCTGGATTATGGAAAGAACTTGGATTGGTGTTGGATTATCTAGAAGCGAATCCAACCCTTTTTGAAAAGGTTTTGCGAGGCATGTTTGTCGAAGATGATATTTATTCTGATTTTGGTTTAGATGGAAAGAAGAAACAAATTGTATCTAAGAACTTGAATGGTGATGTGGTCAAAATTGAGCATTCCGGGCTCAACAATACTGTAAACCGGTTGAAGTATAATGATACCTCCATCCCAATTCAGTTGAATTCAGACGTATTTTTTAATCAAGGAGTTATTCATGTTATAGATGAACTTTTACTCCCCGATGAATTCTCAATCCCATTGGAAGGATTAATTCAAGCCACTATGGATCCTAATTTTCCCAACCATGCATTTACGGATTTATTGAAACTTTTCCCCAAGATTAGACATTCGTTGGGTCTTGATGGGTCAGGTAAACGCCTGTCTTATTCCTTGTTGATCCCTACTCCGGAATCAATCAAAGATTTCAATATTACTTCATCTTTCAAAGATCTTTTGAATTTTATTGAATTTCATATGATACCAAATGAAGAAACCAATAAACTCTTAAATTGTATTAATGGAAAGGGATATCGTTATGTTGGGAATGCTACTGATGAAAATATCATCAAGACAAATTTGACAGATGCTGGATTAATATGTCATAATGTCCCTGAAACTCAGAAGATATTCTTACAATACCATAAAGTCAGCAATACCAGTGTGTCATCCTGGGCATATAATAAAGATCAACAAGTTAGATTATTGTCTCATGGGTGTACATCTGCGTATAAGGGTGATAACAATACCAAAGACCTCGCCTGTGTTTTCTTAGTTGAAAAACCATTGAATGTCGATTGGTTAAAGGGCCCTAAAAGAGACGATAATTTCCTTCATATTCATATTGGATTTGTTAGTGTTGGTGTTGGTATTATACTTGGATTGATTCTCTTTGGTGGGATAATGGTAGGTCTTGTGTTGTGTTTGGGGGGAAGAAACGGTAATCGAAAGGATCTAAATCAAAATTTGTCTCCTAGAAGTGACTCGGGGTTTATGAGTGTTCTCAGCGATGATGATAATGAATTTTACCCTTATGATCGGGGGTATGAAACCGATGTTGACGTTTTACGAGCTGAAGGTGAACCATTATTGCCAACTTATTTAAAGAAAAAGAAGAAAATCAAACGCAAGGACTATGGATCTACTAATATTTCACGTCCGGTCAATACAAGGAGTAGTACGGCCACTACGTTGCCACGAAGTATTCACGTTAACGGTGTGAAACCTCCAATAAATAGAGACAGAAATCTTCCTGGATATTCCCAGTTTTAAATAGACTTAATTAAAAATAACTTATATACAATACTACCAAGTGTTTGGTGTCCGGGTAAATATCTTTGTTTGGTGGTGGGTTGTTTTTTTTTTGTTTTTTTTGTGTTTTTTTTTTTTTTTACTGCTTGTTTGAATTTTTTACACGCCCTCTTCCTTTTTGTATGGATTGAAAAACCTGCAAGTAATGTATCTTTTGTTATTGGTATTGATTGGTAGAGCCACTTTGCACTTCATAGAACAACATTCCTTCAAGAGTTAATAATAATGGAAATGTCCGATCAAATACCAGTTGAAAATCAACAGCATGTACCTGAATACGACCAAATGATAGGATCACAACCAAGTGAACACCCTTCTCCGGATTCAAATATTAGTATAATAGTAAATGCTGAAGATGATATTAAAACAAGAATGGCAGAAATGGACAAAGAAGCAGATAGGTTAAGAGAACTTAACGCTCAATTGACCGCTGAAACCTCAGGAGGAGAAATTGGACATCCAACAGATGAAGAAAAGAGAGATGTCGATTCTAGATCAATCTATATTGGTAATGTGGATTATGCTTCCACACCATTGGAGTTACAACAACATTTCTCAAGTGCTGGTATTGTGAATAGAGTCACCATCTTGATGAATAAGTTTACTGGTCAACCTAAGGGGTTTGCTTATTTGGAATTCAGTGGGGCGGATGCGGTTGATAAAGCAGTAGCTACTCTTGATGGATCTATCTTTAGAGACCGTGAACTTAAGGTCAGTGCCAAGAGAACTAATATACCAGGTATTGCTATCCCCCGTGGTGGATTCAGAGGTGGTAGAGGCGGTAGAGGTGGTAGGGGTGGTAGAGGTGGTAGAGGATCATTCAGGGGCGGTCCAAGAGGAAGGGGCGGTCCAAGAGGAAGAGGTGGATTTAGAGGAGAATCAAGATTCACACCATACTAATTTTTGAACACAAAATCGAAACAGACCCAACGTGTATCCTTTCTTCGTTACTTCTTTGATATTTGTATTATTAGTAATAAAAAAAAACAAGTGTAATTTAAGTTTTGAAAGTTGACTTATTGTTCAGGTCTCTCTGAGTTTTAAGTGGTATCTGGGGGGGAGAGGGGGGGGAGGGATGATGGAGATATCAGATGCTGCTAACTAAAATGTACCAGGCCTTGAATATATGGTATCCTCTATCACTTGTCTCTATATATGCCACCGCCATATAAAGCGCCTAGTATTTATTAATAAATTTATAATAAAAATTCCTGTTGGAAAGTTCACACCATCTAGTTATAATCTAAGAGGATTTAGCCTTGGTTTCAGTTCTCAAATTGGCTTCTTTTGTTAACTGAGAAATCTCCGATAAACCATCCTTTTCCAACCCTTCAATCACACCATCTATGTCTTTTCTTTTCATTTTCTGTTCGAATTTGTACTTACATTGAGTTTCCTTGATTTCAATCTCGAGACCAGTGATTGCCTTTTGCATGACTTTCAAATACCCTTCTGGGGCATCTGAAACCTGCCAAGGATGGGAGCTTGCTTTTTCCTGTTGATTCGTCAAACTAATGATCTGATTTCTAACAAAGTCAAAATCATCAATTATTTTAGAAGAGCCATAGATATGAACAGAAGCAAAATCCCACGTTGGAACATACTTTTGGGTTTCTTGCTTGCCTGGATAATAGTTTGGTGTGATGTAGGAGTCATTACTTTGAAAAATAATCAACACATTTTCATTGGAAGTTAATGAAGGCACCTGGGGATTGGATTTGGCGACATGGGCAATCAAACTTTTCTTACCAGTCTCGCTATCCTCCTTCAAAAAGAATGGGAAATGATTGGCCATGATCTCTCCTGTTTCAGTAGTGGTTATCACTGTAGCCAATGGGTATTTCTTGATCAAGTATTCTACTTGTTGCCATTCTTCTTCTACGTAATGTTTTGGAATGTACATTTTCCGACGTCGTATATAATATTCTATAGCTGGATGTGTACAGTCTTAACTCGGAAGAGGAAGAAAAGGAATCTGGTTGTGTTTTGTTTTAGCCTGGATAAGCCTATCACAGTCACTGGATGACTAATGGCGCTAGATAAGAATAGTGCGGCTCATCATTAAATGGCGGATATCTTAATCTGGCAAGTTGTTGCGGAAGTCAATACCTTATAAGGAAATCGAATCCCGAAAAAAAAAAAGAAGCATGGGTGCAAAACTGGATAATTGTATGTGCAATAAGAGAGAGTTTTTGTTTTGTTTTGTTTTGTTATGTTATGTTATGTTTTTTTTTTGTAACGATGGCTAATTAATGAATATGGAAAATGACTAACTAAATGAATAATTAATAGGCGACAACCGCCCAAGATGCGATGGAGGCCAAAATGATTGAAACAGTTGTTGCGAAATAGACGAGAATCTTTTCCGATGGGGAAATATTAGGCCCACATAATCGAAGATAGAATAAACAAGGTAAGATGATGCAAATGATAAAGCAAATGGAGGCGCCAAGAATTCCTATAATTTTATCAAATTCAGGAAACAAGATTGCCAAAAGGACAAATAGAAGGTTTACCCCGATTCTGGTGACAAATCTACCTATTGAATTGTATGCTCTTCTGAAACCACTGGCACTATCAGTGTTTACCCGCAACAACGCATCTAACGTGGAAATAATAGGTTTGGCATTCAAGGGTGTTTTAGCGAGAGGAACCAAACAGATCAACCCACTGATTAAAGGATAGCACCATGCTGGATACCCTGGCGTGGTTATCAAAGTGTTGGTAATCTCATTGCTACAATAAGCACCAAACATCAAGAACCCCAATACCCCCATAGAACAATCGGTAATCAAGGTGATTAAATAGGTGTATCTTAAAGTTTTCTTGAATTTGTAGGGATGTCTCATATCACTCTTTAAGTTGGGGAAGATGGCATGTCCCCCAAACGGAGCCATCAAGATCCCCACCGCTAAAAGGAGATCCTGGTTTGAAGAAGGCCACCAATTCGTAGGCATTACCTCTAATAATGAACCGGGCGAAGAAGTCTTCAAAAAGCCACAAATCATAACTAAAATGGTGATGGAGATGGTAGATATGATTCCAAATAATGAAATGATTGATAAAATTGGCAAGGGAACAAACGTGAATGGTGTCAAAACTATAAAACTTACAATCTTGAATCTGGTTCTGGTCCAAACTTCGTCATCTCCAAGTAAAGCAAACAACGAATCACTGAATAATACCACCAATGCCACGCCGGCACCAAGCAAATCAATGGAAAAAAGTAATGAGATGATTAATTTTGCGGTGGAGCCATACGAAGCAAAGCCTAAATCCGCATAGGTCATAATGGTATAATCAGTATCCATTGCTTTTGATAACAAACATGCTGACCAATAAGTCGACAAACCACATAACACCAAAATTGGGATTCCATACACCCATCCCGCCTTCATGATCCCTACCGGCAATGCTAACAATCCAACCCCGATCAATACGTTAATCGAGTTAAATATAGTTTGCGGGGCTGTAGATTGCCCGGCTAGTACGGTAACAATATTTCCGTCGCTGTCTTCGATTTTCTTGAATGTAACTTGAGAAGCAGTAGTAGCAACCGAGATGGCTGATTTCAAACTGGAGAATGACTGGGCTGCAAGTCTCTTGCGCTCTATAGGAATGGCAGCAGTTACAAAGCCATACTCTGAACCCCTTCTAGAACCTGATTCGTATAATACACTCATGATATCTTCGGGATGATAGACTTCGTTGTTGGCCGAATCAAATAATTCGTTAGCAAACAACAGGTTTTTGTTGTGAAGGTCATGGATAACTGTGCTCAATCTTTCCCCCCGTGAAGATGGCACCATAAACTCGGGATCAAACGTTTCGTCTTCGATTACCACGCTATCATCATCGGTAACCACGTGAGTGAAGAAGGATCTCTTTTTATGAATATCATTGTCAATTTTGGATGCAGCAAAGGACTGGGCTCTTGTAAATGAACTGGCAAAGTTATGAAGTGAATTGGGTCCCTTGAATGAACCAATAGGAGTATCTAAAAATGCAACAGATGGACGTCGAGAATGGATCAAACTCGAATGTTCGTCATATGGTTGGGTTGATGATGACATTGGCCAGGAGTGAGCTTGTTGTTTTTGGATAATCGAGGAGCCAAGTAAAAAAAAAAAAATATGAGTATATGGGATAGATCTAGGGGATTCTAATGACAAACAAACAACTAGGATTAATGGATGAGGCAAAGAAAGAAACAAAGATGATGAAAAAAAAAATAGGCCTAGAATGGAAGTACAATAACGAGTCTTTTAAAAAAAAAACCATAAAACAATTTTAGAATCAAAACAGAATGATGGAAGAAGACGAAGAAGAAGCAGAGGAGGTGGGGGAAGGGGGGGAGAGAGAAAAAAAAATTATCAAATTAATTAAACGAGAGATAAGGCTTTTAAATTAGTTTAATTTAATATATCACTTGAAAAATGCTATGTACAGTATTGATGATCAGTCAAGTATACTGTCGAGAAGTTGTGATGCGCGATCGACCTTAATGAATTCTGCTTTATCATCAACCGACTTGCTGTCCTTTGAAATTGCTGAAGGTAAATCAAAGTCCAAGTTCTTATTCAATCTCACCACGGGATCACAAAGGGATATTGCGGCTAATAATGTATAGTAGGCGTCATTGGCAGCATTGTGGAGATTGGCATGCGGTATTTCTAACAACCTGAGAATAGCCCATAATGCAGCGCCTGATTTTCTGGTTAATAAAAAGAGGTTCATTGTATCAATGGTGTCAATATTAGAGGGAAGTTCTGCCCCCATCCCCCGTAGATACTTAACATCCCCCATCACCTGATGACCAACTAATATACCGTTCCTATCATTGATATACTTCTTAGTAACAAGGTTTATTAACTGATTGGCTTCTTCCATCGGCATTACATACGAAGTACCCCCCATAAATTTATTCTTATTCCCTGCAACATATCTGTAGTTGTTAAGGAGAAAGTTTTCCTCTATGACAATATGAATGGCTTTAATCTGTGGTGATCTTGATTTGTTCAGGGTTTCTGGGTCAAGTATTGCTAGACCAATTTCAGTTATTTTCTTTTGACTTCTCTCCCACGCTTCGCAATCTATTGCCACCAACGGTCTAGTGAGTGGATTGATCAAGCGTATTGCTTTGCTCAAATTGTCCAATGATGATACCTCTTTTCCCTCTGCAAACTCAAAATGATCGCTTGACAAATACTCGTCTATATCCAAGGGACCCTCTTGTAATTTCCTAGTAAGCGATTCAACCTTCTTACAGTCTATATTTGGTTTCTCTGTAGGAACAAATTTTTTCATCTGCTTGAGTCGAGTTGCAAGGGTTTTCAGTCGGTATTGTTGCTGAAAGCTTCGAATGGGAAATGAGCTCACTAAGTTGAGTCGAGGTATCGACACCCTTAGGGCAGTGGGTGTTTTAGTTAAGACATTCATAGAGTCGGTGGTTGTGTTGAATATGAACTTCCCCCTTCGCTCCTCCTTCCTTCGCTCCCTCCTCCCCTCCACGAAGTCCATCGATTCTCTTCACCTTTTATTGTGTTTTTTTTTTTTTGCTGTTTCGGCTTCCTTTGACTTATCCAACCAGATTTAGTTTATTAAGCAATCCCCTTGATGAACCAAGATATAGAAGCATTAAAGAATTATCCCACTGTTGATGAAGTCAGTGAAATCTTAAACAGAGTGGTGGAGTCAACTAAGGGACCTTCTTTTTCGCTTGTAAGTGCCTTGCTCAACTATACCATCCCCCAGATCTACCATTCTTTGCCATCTCAAATTGGTGCTAATCTAATCAATGTTCTACAATCATTGGTAGGAATTGGTAACCTTCTCGGCTTGATTTCTTCCCTTAAGGATTCCCCAGAAAGATCTGATCAATTGGTGCTATATTTGGAGGTTTTGCAATTGGCTGTGAATGACCAGTTGGTGAATAGTTTGGTTAAACAAGACACCACCTCCTTGGAACTCAAGGAAATTGATAAATTATTATTCAAAGGAAAGTTATTCTCCATTTCCAATGAGATATCGTTACAGAACAATTTGGAAATTGACAATATATATTTGAAATCTTCGGTAAGCTATAATAATTTTTTGATCAAATCATTGTTAGGTCTATACCAACAAAGGCATATTTCATTGGACAAAATTAATATTTTCATGGTTTCAATATTAAAGTCTGGAGATGAGTCTTGGATACAATTCTTTGATGAGTTTTTCCAACAGAATAACTGGCATTACTTTCTTGCTTCGTTCAAATGTCTTAAAAAGTTCCAGCAAAGAGAATACGTGAAGAAATTGTTCACAGTATATCTAAATAGAACAAAATTGCGTCAGCATACAATGGAATCGAAGTTGTTGGGTTTGTCTTGCATTCTTCAGTTTAGTGGCGACTTTATGGATGAAGCCATTTTGGAAACCATTATCTTATGCGGAAACAGAAATTTGAATAGACTCGCTGCCCTGATTGTTGGCTGCCGTCGAGCACCAGCGTTGGATGGGATAATTTTGAAACTCTTGTCAAATTGGGGGGAGGAAAATTTGGTTAAAAAGGAACAAATATCGATACAAGAAACTAGGACCCATATGATATTGCAGGTCTTATCACAGAGGAAAGGATCAGCTTTTTTGAAAGATCTTTTGCTGAATAAGGTTTTCTTGGATGCCATAACTACCAGATTGCTGTCTTTCTCCAACAATGTTAAGGCGTTGGGGGTAATAGTCGCCGATCATGTTTGTGAGCTAAATGGGGAAGAGAAAATCTTTAAACTTACCCATGAGCTGGATTTATACACCCATCTTATTGAAGGTAATGTAGAGATTGTGCCACAAAATGACCCGTGGACCTTGTCGATGGAACCTTACGTCGAAGAAGTAGTTGAGGTTGAACGGTCCCTCGAAAATCTCACCGTTGATTCGGATGATGATGAAGATGATGATGATGACGATGATGATGATGAAGATCCTTCTTTACCTTCCCAGGTACAAATCCCCACCCCTATATATGTCAAAGATTTATTAACATACTTGAGTGTTGATACAAAACATAAGAATGCCTATGAAATGAGAAGAGTGGCGTTAGAAAAAGGGCCAACCTTGCTTCGACAGAAAGCTCACACGGGAAATGAAGTGAAGTTCTACCTGGAAGATTTGATAACACAATTAATTGCTTTAAATAATCACTATAACGAGAACCATTTTGATTCTTTGAAACTCAACAATCTCGTGGCTACAATTGTATCTAACCCAGATATTACCTTGTTTATGTTCAGATTGCTCTTGACGGGAGATTATTCTTTACAACAGAGGATGTTTGTTCTATCGGCCACTTCTTTGGCAGCTCGCGAGTTGAGAGGATTGAAGGATGAGGTGGTAACGAATTCATTTACCCCTAAAACCTTCCCCACGAAAATGTTGCCACCCGAACTACACCGGAGATATATGGATATGGAAAGTGGGATTGGATATATTGATACCATTCAACATGATTTGCAAGATTCCTTGATGCAAGATCCGTCTTTGAAAGCACAGGACTCGATTCTTGGGAAAGGGAAATTGGTAAGAATATCTGCAAAACTAAAAAAACAACATGCTGGGGTATTGACTGGCGAGAGCCCCATTGTGCCCAAGTTCTATCTACTTATTGGGAAGAATTTCTTCTTTCCTTTACTCAACTTGTGGTACGAAGCAGGAGGGATTGATATTGGTCACTATACAACCATATTTGTTGCCCATTACATCAAGACGTTGACGCTAGTGATACATTGTGCCTATCCGTCGTCCCTCCAATTGCAAGATATGGTTAGAGAGTTTTTGGTACTTGCTAGTTCTATTGCAGCAAAAACAACGTTGGATGCGCTTCAGGTGGTTGAAAGTATCGTCACCGGTTTGCTCTTGATATTTGATATCGTGGATGACGAGTATTTAATTGTCAATCATAATACCGAAATATTATTCTTTCGCGATTGGCTATTCACTTCGTGGGAACTTATTATTGATGCCAAGGTGAAGAGTTTATGCGCTGGGTTATTATTGAAAATACAAAACGTGACTCAAAAGTTTGAGCGTACAATTATAGATCAAATGAATGGCTTATATTAAAAAAAAAAAAATAAAAAAATACTCAATGTTTGAATATTGTTAATGAAGCGTCTATGGCTGTATATAATTCGATGCAATCTGCTTTATTAATCATCAACCTGGTTCTCTTCTTCTTGGATTTTTGATTCTGCTTAACGGTTTCGTCTTTTGATAGCAGGGGAGAGCCGGAGGACCTTTTGAACGCTTTTGATTCTTTCGTGTTTGCTTCCTTCATCTCAATATCATCTGGCGAATTTGACAGTTTCATCATAGCGTCTTCGTCCTTCGATTCCTTGGTTTCTCCTGCGGTTTGCTCTTCTTTTTTTGCCATCTCTTCAACACACATTTCATCTAGATGAAACCGGATTCTGCATTGTGGGTCACATAAAGTCATTGACAATACCAAGGTATAATACGCATCGTTTCCTGCGTTGTGAAGAAATGCGTGTGGTAATTGAACACTATCAAGTGCATTTTTTAAGCTGATACCCCTTTTACCTCTGCTAAACATAAATAGTTGCGCCGTATCCAACCTTAAATAATCACATGGAAGTTTCACTCCTAAAGTACTCAACCACTTGACGTCTCCCTTTAAGTCATGGCCCACTAAATAAGATCTCATATCATCTTGTTTTGGCTTGCAGAAGTAATAATCTACCAAGCTCTGAATGAACGATGCTGCTTCGTATTTTGTCATAATGTACGAGACTCCTCCATTAAAGTTATTGGCATGATCAGGTACAAATCGCCCGTTAAGCTTGTCTATATTTTCCTTGATTCTGATGTGAATTTGTTGAATGGTGGGCATCATTGCCATTTGCTGTTCACGGGGATCGTATATAGCAATTCCTATTTCGGTGATGACATTGGTATTCAACTCCCAGGCTTCGACATCTACGCAAAATAGAATACTTCTTCTTCCATATACATTTTTCATGGTCTCTATAAGTTGATTTCTGACAACTGCATTGGCCAACCTTGGGTTGGTTTTAAAATAGGGATTATTCTCCGAGTATTGTTCAATGATGGTGTCGTAAATGGGCATCACCAGTAATAATGTCTCATCCAATGTCCTAAATTTGGGTAAGCTCTGAAGATGAGTGGACACATATTGTCTATATTCTTGTCTTATCTCTAATATTGGTACTGGTGGTTGCTGTCTTTTGGGTTTGCTTTGTTCAGATCTCTTATCCGAATGCTGATCTATACGGCTATCTGAGTGATCTCCATTCTCTTGAAGATGGCTATTGCGCAGTTCATTGTATCTATGCTGATATCGGCCTTTCTTCAGCCTCCCGTTGGTGGGACCATGATTTCGGTTTGGTTCATAGGACATTTTGCGATACAATAAGTCTATAAGGAAGAGTCATCTCTCTAAACCTCAGTTTTTTTTTTTGTGCTTTTTTTTTATTTTTTTCTTTTTTTTTGGTTCCGGGCGCATTTACAAGCACTTAGTTAATAAACTAAGCAATTAGTTGTTGTTTTTTATTTGTTTTTCTCTCTCTCTCTCTCTCTCTAATAATCGTTGTTGTACTATATAACGTAATGGTAAATAATTAAGTAAAGCTGCCCTACTCTAAAGGGCGTTTAAGAATAAACTTGTAACTATGATCCCGCCTATAAGCAATGTCTTTTTCCAACTGAGGTCATTTCTGTCAAACACAACCACTGATGCACCTACATTGGATGTCGATTGTGTTTTCATACTAGACTTTGATTTCCCTGACTGGCTTTTTTCCACACTGCTGGTCAATGCGGTGGAGGGATTCCAAACAGATTGGCTCCCAGTGAACCCATATTGATTAAACGAGCCAGTTGTTGTTTGAGGGCCGGCTTTTGAGTTGGAGTTTTGCACGGTATTATCCTTGGTTACGTCGCTATTGGCTTGAGGAGGGGTATTGCCACTGGGATAAACTGAATCGGTAATTACAAATATAGAATTAAGAGCTCCAGTATTCTTGGTATTTAGCGCGGTTGTCTTGTCGGTGTTTTCTGGGGTTGCTTGTCTCGCGCTGTTCTGGCTGTTGCCTTTGCTGTTGTTGCTGTTGTTGTTGTTGTTGTTGCTGTTGTTGTTGTTGTTGCTGTTATCCTTGGGATCTGCATTGCCATTATTATTATTACCACCATTATTTGTGCCGCTATCCAACCCACCTAAGTTAATGGAACTAGCTAAACCAGTCAAGGTCAATGCCAATATGCTTGAACTAATGCTAATCTGACTGAACTGAAGAGACATATTTGTTATAATCACTTGAATTTGGGAAGAAAGGAGATGGTGGTGGTACTAGAATAGCCTGTTAACTAAACGAATTACGAGACTCTCTGAAACAATCCACAACTGTTTGTTATAAACTGGAATTTTATTTTTTCGGCATAGGTATTGGAAACCTCGAAAGACCTTTCCTAATTAGGATTGATCCAAAATAGTGCATAAAATATCACTCCAGATGACGTCACACGAAAAACTAGAAAAAAAAAAATTTTTTTGCATCCACTAATTGGGACCAAACCACCACCCCTCCCCCCCCAGCCCTTTTACATCAAACTTATCTTCAAATCTTGGGAATGTGTTTGAGCTGCAATATAGGGTCCATTATATTCTTGTTTAATTCTCTTCATTTCTCGAACTAGGAATTCTATGTATGGTTGATTTTCGGGATACGCTGTCTTTGTTTTCGTGAGCAAATATAGTGACCTCGAGCTAAAAGCCCGAGACAGAGCCTTACTAAATTCCGAAACAGGGCTATCCCCATTTTCGGCCCCACCCTGTGGGCATTCTTTGAAATGGTTGTTTTCTAGGCTATAAGCCAGAATTAATTGGCTTATTGTTTCTTTGGCTTCGTTTTCAGGGCTGGTCAAGACTCTATCTAATGATTGAATGAGTGAAATTTCAATTTGCCGCCTCCAGAAATCACCAACAGCTATGATTTCGTTTTGCAGCAGTAACGGGATATCTAGGTGAATATCAGACTCTGGAGTTATGATACTATTGTTTGTGGTTGAATCCGAAAATGTGCTATGGTTAGCCTCTGGGCCTGGGCCTGGGCCTGGGCCTTTAGCACTAGTTGGTGGAGCACGTATGATTTTTGTATACACTTTTTGAGCTATACTGTTTTCGTCGAACCAATGTACATCATATCCAAAAATTGGTATCAATTCTTGGTTTTGTGATGTACCTTGAATGCTAAAGTTTAATTTTAGCATGATATTTCTTTCGGTGCTCGGAAGCAAATCCTTTATGGTTATACAAACTTGGTCACAAGAACCTGCTTTGATCATTTCCCCGCCTGCTTCAATATAAACTATGCTATTGGGATCTTCCACTTTAATTTGAATGGAAACCTCTGGAATACAGATATTCTGAATAAATTGTTGAATCAACAACCCTCCTTCAAGTATAAATTCACTGAAAGAGTTGAATCTTAGTACTGGGGTTCCAAATACGAAATCTTGGGTCAATAGTTTGGTGATAGTATGAAATGGTTTGCTGTAACATTTCCCTATCCTTAGTAGTGAAATTGATACATGCTTTTGCAATATTTTAATCATCCCCTCCAATTCGTCATCAACTGGGGGGCATTCATCAGGGGAATAGTTATTTCCATTGACAACAAGGAGTTTCTTTATTGATTTCACGTTTGGCGGAATAAATGATTGTAATACTATGCATTTCTGAAATATAACGGTTAATTCCTGTAGTATACTCTTGAATGAATTCAGAACAATTTGAATTTCGTTAATAATATCTCCCCATCCTTCCCATTTGGAGTCCATACAACCAAGGAATATACCGTTTGGGCTGGGCTTCCTTGTTCCATCTACTCCAATTGAAATTAATCCGAGCTTGTCCGAAGGTCGCAAAGAATCAAGAATCATCCTAAGCAGGGAGACAATTTTTTCTCTATATTCTTCATCTGGGATGCCTGTTTCATTAACCAACAGAATGGCCACGATTAAGTTCAACGGCAAATCTTCTGGATAGGGGAGGGCCTTTGCAAGATATTCAGGGGGGAGTGTTTGGCCGCTTGAGATAACATTAGAAAATATTAGCAACTCTTCAGGGATGGAAAATATCTCTTTGTAGTCTCTCCAACAAGTGCCAGTGAATTGATATAAACTAGTAGTAGGCCGGTATGTTTTGTTGATTAACTGATTAAAAATGCAGTTCCATTTAAGGCCAATGACAAGGTTGCCATGTCGTATATTTAATTCAGGGATACTTTCCTTTGTCAAATTAAGTGACAAGACTTTATTTTCAAAATTGACAGTGGTGATATCATTTTCTATGGATATCATTCCCACGAGTGTCTTCCCATCATAAAGGAGTAAATAGTGTTGAAAAAGGTATGCCGTCACTGTGTCCCAGTCTATTTCGTTTATGCTAACCTCGAGGTAATCAAATACAATCAAATCTCCCAATTGATTATAGGAGAGCATTAAGTTATTCTTAATGAATGTCAGAATATTGACTCTTAGTTGGGAATCCTGGTCGGTGGTGTGAAAATGCTGGTACACTTCTGGAGCCTTGATATTGAGCACACAACTGATATCTCCCCTGCCGTTTTTATCTACTTCCACGGTGTCCGTTTTAGAGATAGCTCGTATTCTTGGCCAATAAATAGGTAGCGGTAAGCGTAGCTCGTTGGTAAGTTCGTTGGTAAATTCTTTTGGCGGGATGTTTGGGGTTGATTTCTGCATGCTTTCATTAACTAGTAGGGGAAAGTCCAGGTATGCTGGTGAATCTTGGTCATAGCTTGAACTTCTGGATGAACTAGTTTGCCCACTGGATCGTCTATTCCTTTGGAGAAGATTGTTAACAAGAGTATCATCGGGGCATTTTGTAAGTTTATAGCATGTCCCACATTTTAGTTTCTTCGATAAATCCTTCTGATCAATCATTAATATTAAACAATCCTGATGGCATAAATGGCCGCATGTTAACGGTACTTTGATTTCTCCTGGTAATGACATTGATAACAAGTCTTGACAAAACGCACATCTCGCCTCGTTGTACATCTTAGTTTGCAACATTGGTAATTCATAGGACATGTGAGAGAGGGGTCTTGTTTTGGAAACAGGTCGACTTCTAGGAGTTCTCCCCACCAAATGCCCTTCCCAGTTTAGCGACGGGGCACTTCTCAAGCTTCTCAAACTACTTGCTCTCTTTGGAAATCCTGTTTGGTCCTCCAACTTTGGAGGGGTCCCCTTTGCAGAAGACTGTTTTGTTGATTTGAGCATCGCCAACTATTTATTTGGAATAATGAATTTGTTTATCTGCTTGCTGGAAATATTTGAATAAACTAAAGGAATTGGGTGGGGGAGGGGGTGGCGGCTTGATAGAGAGGAACTGGTTCATGATGCATTCCTGACCTCGTTCGATAAATCCCCGCGTTTTTATAGTAAGCAAGTACACCTATCCTTTTTACACAACCCTGGGGAGGACCACGCTCATAACCTAATATTAACCAGGATCCTTAAAATCTCCTGATTAATAATAGTCACACCATGCAAGCTGAAAAAGAGTAATAAAATAATAATATTTTCGAATATCAAGTATTTAGGTAAGTAGGTAGATATATATAAAAAAAAGAAGAAAAAAATAGGAGGTTTCAATTATGAAGACGTTTAGATACCCTGGTTATCGTCTTGAGGAAAACCTGTTGCCAAAGAACAAACCTGTCGTAACTCCCATCTTCAATGGCTTCGTTTAGACCTGGCAAGTTCTGTCCGTCATAACCAGTATATCTCCCACTAGCAAACACAATATGTTTAAACCATGGTCTATTATACAATCCATCTTCGTGTAAGAAGTTACGCTCAAAGTATTTCAATGATCGGTTGTGATATTTAATTTGATAATGCAATCTAATACGTTGCCAAAATGGTAAGTCTGGCAACTTTTCAAATTCAGATTGCAAATACTTTGATTGGTGATCAACAGATTTTGCAGATTTCTTCAACGATTTCAATTGCCTAAATGTCTTTTTAATCGCTTCGTCCAAAGTGACATTCTTTTCGTGCATCTTCATCATCATTCTACACCGGGAATGACCCACAATTGGAGTGTATTCACCATTTGTCACTTTTTTAATATATGCCACTTCCTCTGCATCATAATCTTCATCCACGATAATTGGCTTTGATAACCATTCTTTAGGTACCCGGTTAATTGTAGAGTTGTAATATTCACTCAATCCCTTGGCATAGCTATCTAGTTGGAAACCGATTATTTCTTGCTCACTCAACTCAAGGGTTAATAAAGCAAGGTACTTTGCGGCCAAATTGTGGTACACGAACCCTTTATCGGCAAAATTAGCCATCCAATAGTATGAATCATAATTTGAATGATAATGATAAATAGGATCGTTCTTACCTGGTTGAAACCCAAAGTCTACTGCTGGAATTCCCAAATGTTCCAAGTAGACGGTAAAATCAGATCCAGAGCCAAGGGTCTTGATCTTTTCACCACCTTTGATCTTGACAAAATGATCATACAAGGAACCAACACCTTTCTCGGGGTATTCTAATTCTTTTGCAACTTGTAATAAGATATTATTCAAAAGGGGAGAGGAACCTAGTTTCAAATTTTTACCACTAACAGCCACATCCACATTCAAGTAGGCCACCACTTCACGTTGATACTTATCGGCAAAGTATTCTCCTTGTTCGGTTGATCCCAATAAACCATACTCTTCTCCATCGTAACTATGCAACACTATAGTACGCTTGAATTTATAACCTGCTTTCTTTAATTCTCCCAAGGCTCGTGCCACTTCCAAAATGGCGGCAGAGCCACTATTGGGGTCTCCGGCACCTCCTTTAATCCAGGCATCTCTATGGTTACCAATAATTATTACTTCGTCTGCCTTTTCTCCTTTTATTTCACCATATACATTCCACATGGTAGTAATGTTGTAAATTTGATCATTGTATAAATTCAAAGTGAAGTTTTCATTGGGGCCAGTATAGTATTCGATTCCTTCTAATTCTCCTTTAAACCCTGAAATTTTTTTACCATGGCCATTTAACTTTTCCAAAATGGGTTTCACCTCGCGATATGAGATTGGCAAAACGGGAATCTTACCGATACTAGCATGAGGGTCCTGACGCTCGGCGCCCGGTTTGGAGGCATATCCAGGAGTAGTTGGATCCCCAGGTGCAGATCCTTCGCCCCCTAGAAATTGGACACTTCCTCGTTGAACTGAGCTTTCCTGTCTTGCTGGACCATGGGGATACTGTTTGAAACCATTAGCGGGAGTGATGCCATTATCTTCAGCGGGATCGGAATAGATCAACACCCCTGCTGCTCCGTTATCTTGGGCAAATTTTACTTTCAACCCCCTAAATATTTTACCATATCTCACGATTACAATTCTATCTTTAATTGTGACATTTTTTTGCTTCAAGTCTTGAAAATCTTTTTGAGTTCCATAGTTTGCATAAATGTATGCTGCAGTCACATTCCCATTTGCAGCGTAACCCAAGAATGTGGGAATTGTATCCTTGCCGTGTGTAGTAGTGTCGTTTTTCAAAACATCCTCTCTGAGAGAAGCCTGGTATACCGTATGATTTTTCTTATTTAAAAGATTCAAATCATGTTCATTGGGATAGCTGACATAAATTTCATAAGGATCGATTGTAGTGTCAAAACCGTATTCTTCAAACTTTTGTTGTGTCCATTCAACAAGGCCATAGTTGGTACCAGCCAAATGTGGCTCTGCGGTATACTTTTGAGACCAATTCCCAGCTAAATTAGTTTCTAGAGCATCTAGGACAACTTGCTTGGGATCGATAAGGTCCTTTGTAACGACACTAAGCTTATATAAAACAGTGAAGCAACAAGCAACTAATAGCCATTTCGTCAATTGGGGCTTGCTTTTCTTCTGGAGGAATCTGGGAACTTTTTCACTGATCATAGTCTTGTTTAACCCTAGGTGGTGTATTGAGTAAGGGAAAGAAGACAATTCAAATTCTGTACTTTTTCTGGACCAGGAAATAAAATCAGGGGTAGTGGCACACCCTTCCCCCCCTCTCCCCCTTTTTTTTTTTTTTGCTGCCACAACGTCTTTTGTTTTGAAAGGGGGGGGTCCACACTTTCTAAAAGAGCATACGGCAAACTTAAACACAATGGTTGCTAAATCAAACTCCAAGTGATTTCTTCTTTAAATCACTTCCGTATTTGCCAATAACTAAAACAATTATTCTTGCTATCGCCACCACTTTAACTCCTTATTCATCGTGTTTGTGTTGAGCTTTTATAAATTAATCTGGAGGTTTACAGTAAAACTATAAAAAAAAGTTGAAATTAAACTGAGCAGAAGTTGGGTGAAGGAAATATCTGCAAAGGTGAAAAATTTGTCACTGGCTGGTTTCCGGTGATGTCCTCTGTAGAGGGATATGTTGTGTATTTTAGTTAGTTTTTCTATATAGGGTTCTCTTATAGAAATCGAACGTGTCTTGATAAAAGGTCGACCTGGTAATAAATCTAAGTTTTCTCCACAAAGTGTTCTTTTTCTACTATTTGGATTCCTGTTTACGGTAGGATTTACACGAGGGCTAGATATATACCACCCACTTTGCGATTTTAAATGTTTGTTATTTATATTGTAAAAAAAATATAACTGTGAATGTTGACCCCACACCCCCTCCTCATGGGAATTGCTGGTTACATTGTAACTCAAAAGAAAGGAAAAAGCAAATTATATGGCTAGTAATATCATCTGAGTTATTCAGTTTTATAATCAAGACATACCTCTTATATCTTCTGATGAGATCTGCCTAAGGGTGGGGGGGGTTTGTTGATATTGACCTATTCAATCTCGGTATATAATGCCTATCGGTTCGAAACATTACTATATAGCGAGCGTTCAAGGAAGTCTCTATCGGACCATTTTACTTTTCTCCTGTTAAATATCATTATGTGAAAAAATATGATAAACCTGTTAATGGATATGGTGCCGCCACCTTTTAAACTGTATCATATGTATGAACATATTCAAGCCCATATTTGAATGCCCTAGCATTTTCTGAGTAAAAAGGTTGCAAAATATTTACCAATCTTACCCAAAAAAAAACAAAAAAACAGACATTTTCTAAGTAGTCCAAAATCATACATATAACAACAGATAATATAATGGCTATATTCTTCTCCCGATGAAAACTACTTCTACCTTTGAAACCAATGATAAAGCTTTTTTTGTGATCAGGGGGTTCATGAATTAAAATTGGGTAATTGCAAGAGACAGCACTAAAACAGGTTCAACAAACAGAAATTACCTCCTGGTAGCTTAGTTGGTTTAAAGCGCGAGACTGTAATGAGTACCTCAGAGTTATCTTGAGATCGGGTGTTCGACTCACCCCCGGGAGATTTTCTTTTTTTTTTCTTTCATCCTTTTTCCACTATTTTGTATCAAGAGATCCAGTCGAATTTTTTTTTTTTTTTTTTTGAGATGAGAAGATTATATTCAGGTGCTTATCTTTTTCCAAGAGAAACCATATACATACATATATATATACACCATAGAGACTATATTTTAAAGATGGCCGGAAAGAATGCTATAAACAAGCCAAAGATCAAAATATTGGCCAATGCACATGCCAAAGTGTTAGGTAGAAAGAGAGCTGCTCGTGCCCGTTCTAATCCTGCCACTAAATCTTCTACTTCAAGATACGCAGATACCACTACTGCACCAAAGCCAACAGAGTCATTTGCCCTTGCTTTATATAGTGGAGAAGCCCCAGCCCCCACTAACATCATGACCAAGACCACATTATCCAAAAAGAGAGCAAAGAAGATTGCAAGAAACCAAAAATACTTTGCCAGCAACCTCAAGTCCAAGAATGAAGATGTTTCCATGGAGGTTGACAATGAAACTAAAGAAGAAGTTGAATCAAGATTAGAACAAACTAAGAAAGCATTATGGAGTGTTATTGAAAACCATACAAAGAATGGTTACCAAATACCTATTGATACCGAAGGTACTACATTGGGTGTTCAAGCATTCTAGTTTTGGAGATCAGATGGGGTTGTATACTGTACATTAGATTGTTTCTGTTTTTTTTTTTTTTTTTTGAAATAACAATTATTTGCATTTAAATAAGTTTTCTATAAGATATATAAGTAAGTTATATCACAAGTGTTAAAGTTTAAACAGAGGCTCTGGCTTCGATTTCTCTGGTGACAGTTTGGTTTAACAAGTCAACAACTTCTTTTGGATCTTGAGCGGCGAATACAGAAGTACCGGCAACAATGACATTGGCACCGGCTTTTGCTGCAGGTTCAATAGTGTCCTTACCCAAGCCTCCATCAACTTGAACATCCAAGTTTGGATATTTGGTTCTCAATTTTTCAACCTTTTCCATCATATCTGGCATGAATTTTTGACCACCAAATCCTGGTTCAACAGTCATAACCAACACCATATCCAAATCAGCTACATATGGGTAGACTTCTTCAATTGGAGTACCTGGTTTAACGGCCATGGCTGCTTTTAAACCATGTTCTTTGATCACTTTGATAACCTTGGCTGGATCTTTGGTAGCTTCAAAGTGGAATGTATACAGATCTCCACCAGCTTTAGCAATGTCTGCAATCCATTGTTCTGGTTCGGATACCATCATATGACAATCAAAAACAATTGGCTTTGCATCTTCACGTGGGAAAACTTTTCTCAAACTAGAGATGACTGGGGAACCAAAGGAGATGTTGGGAACAAAGTGACCATCCATAACATCAAGGTGTAGCCATTCGACACCTCCAGTGTTAACAACCTTCTTACAGTTGCAGCCCAAATTGGCAAAGTCGGAAGCTAAAATAGAAGGAGATATAATTGATTTGACCATGGTGGTTGTTATTAAGGTAGTTTCAATTGGAAAAGATAGAACGAGATGAGAGGTTGTAGAAAAGGATTAAAAATTGAGGAGAGCGTTTTTCTGTTGGACATCGATTACCGCTATCTGCCGCGAATCAAAAAAACATGAGTGTAAGGTTGGTATAATTATAGTCCAGTGGAACCAACCGTTCCTCTCCTTCAAAAAAAAAAAAAAAAGGTCATGTGGTCATGAAGCGTACACAACATCATATCAGCTATCACACACATCCAAGAGAAAAGTGGTAGTTGCTGATGCAAGCACCCCCACCACCTAGTGGAAAAAGCCCGAATGGTTGTGTGAGTGGGTAAAAAAACTTATCTTTATTTCAAGTGTCTTTTTTTTTATTTTTTTTGTTTTATATTTTTTTTGGGAGACTCTTTTAAACCTTGAAAATGCACCCAATCTTTGGAGCCGACAAAGACTGTTTACCTTTGCTGTTTCTTCGCCACATTAATCGATACACTTGATTAAAAAAAAATGTCCGAAACTCGTGCTACCCCATCAACTGAAGGTGCATCCTTTTCTGAACAAATTTTAGAGTCTGCTAGAAGAAACAACACTGAGTTGTTATTGACGATCAAATCCGAGTTAGCCAACGACCATGAAAAGTTGGCTGAGTTGATTAACACTACGAGGGAAGTAATAACCGATAACACACCTTTGCATTTAGCCTGTCATTTGGGTAATTGGGAATTTATAGATATCGTCTTGGATATAGAGGGGGTCGAAATTGATCCACAAAATAGAGAAGGCGAGACTCCTTTACATTTGGCTGTCAAATACACCAATGCCGATGAACAAGAACATGGATACTTTGTAATTGATAATCTTTTAGACGCGGGATCTGATCCCAGAATCAAGGACAAACATAATCTTAGACCTAAGGATTATGTAAGTGAAGATCACGAAAAGTTACACGATTTATTAGAGAGTGCAGAATATGCTATATCCATGGAACCAACGGAAGCTGAACAGTTGGGAGAATTACAAGGAGAACAAGAAAATGATAATGATGACGACGACGACGACGAAGGTTCAGCATCGGACTCTGATTAGACTTATGTAGTTTCATCCTACCAATATACATATAGAGATTACGATATTTGAAAGTTATCTTCACTAGTTGAAACCCAATTGTCTAATGTATTCTTACCAAGTTGCTTGAGACTATCTCTTTCTATATTTAATCCCTTGAATTGATTATAATCGTCACAATCCAAAGACTTCAAAGACTTCAAAGACTTCAAAGACTTCAATTCCTTCAACTTGCGTATCAAGCTATGATTACAAATTATACTTTCTCCTCCTGCTCTAGGAGGTTTATTTTTAACATATGAACCATTCCTCACCCCATTATTCAAAACTTGAATCGTGTTTGTAGGGATAACATACAATAGGGATAATGGAGATGGAACCATATCCTCATCAGACTTGGGTTTGTGATACTTGTAGTTATCAGATTCAAAAGTGATTAATTGCAAGTGATGCACATCACCAACATTGAACCTGGAAATAAAGCAGCGGTGGAAATCGTCTTTGTGCATACCCTTCACCACCATATAGTCGAGGAAAATCCGTTCCTTGAAGATACTTGAAGTCATTCCATTGCATATTCCAATTAATTGTCGTAAACAGAGTTTATCGGAACAAGATTTAGAAAGGGTGATTAAACTATCAGACCTTCCAGGCTTGGTCCGTACTATTCCCAATTTATCAAAATTGCTTCTTCCTCTTTGAACTTCTTGCCTTTGCTTTTTCTTAGGAGGTTGATCGTCCCAGGGCTTGTCATCTTCCAAGCTAGAAGTCAAGTATTGCATCGATCCGTCCCCACATGGAGGCTCGGTTATAAATAATGCAAGTTTAATTCCATGCCTCAATTTAAACAAATCTCCATCTCTCTCCACCACCGCTGATTTAGAGGAGATATCCTTTTGAAGTCTGATACATTCATCCAACAAGTACCAATTAAACAATCTTAAGGATAGAATTTCTGCATGCATATCATGCACAATTAAACCATGGGAATATGATCGGACTTTATCCGGTAAGGCTTTGACACCAGTGGAAATGGTAATGGGGATGATTTGGTCACCAATTAGGGCGACCACAGATGCAAGAACTGTCCATTCTTTAACACCATTAGAACGAGTTGTGGGCTTTCCAGATTTTATGTTTAATTCGTTAAATAGATCAACTACGCTTCTTTCTATATTGTTTCCCAACACATGGTTCATAGTTCTAGGGGAAAGAGAAAAAGACACGGCGAGAAAGGTTCTGAGTGGTTTATTTATTTATTTTTTTGTTTTTTTATTATTTTTTTTTTTTTGTTTTGCCATTTCATTTGTTCACAATTAAGCCAAACCTCCCATAGTAATTACTCTAATTCTAAAAAAAATATGCTTTCTAAATTACCCATTCAAGCTAAACTAACTATATTCCAGGAAATACTAGAACTTTCAAGATAGAGGATACGCAAAGTAGCCCAAAAACAAAAACAAAAAATCAAGCCACATACTACTTCTTCTTTTTCCTAACCAAGGCACCAATCAATCCAATACCAATAGCCAACGCACCTCCTACAATGCCTATACCAATCAATCCATCACTTGTGATCTTATCCTCAATGTTAGTCAATAATGTCTTTGCTTGCAAGTTGTCGGGTTCGATTGACAATAGGGTCTCAACATATCGTTTTGCACTGGAATAATCTCCGATTTTAAAAGATCCCAAACTCAAATAGTACAACACTTCTCTCCTCATGCTCTCCTGCGATTTATAAAGCTCTACCAAAATGGCAATCCCATCTTTTTGGTGCTTGAAGCTGTTTGATTTGATTAAACCCCATGCAAAATTAAATCTTGTTTGTGGGGTAGGATATGGTTCTTCTGACTGTAATTGATTTCTAAGAATGGCCAACTGTTCTGGAGATAACGGCTGTTTCAATTCTTCCAAAGCTGGATACACTGATTTCTTAAACATGGGTGTATTTGATTGTATGGTGGGGGGAGGGGGAGGGTTAAAGTGTTTAAAGAAGAAAGTGGCACTAAACGGATGATTCTTTTTTTTTTCTGTCTGTTTTTCTGTTTGTTTGGTTTGGCCTTCTAGGACCATTTTTCTCGGTTGCTTGGTTGCGAACTTGCCCCCCCCCCCTTGTAAAGGACGGGAAGAGGTTTGTGCCTAGTGGAATACAAGGAAGGACTGGCTCTTATCGATGTTTATTGCCAGGATAATTAAGCATACCCTTTCTCTCAGAAGAAACATGTGTTCTGGGAAATCATCGTCCAAAGATATCTCTCACCCATTCAAGGGCTAATACCGCCCCATACTCATCTCTACTCCAACAAAAAATAACCAACCTCCTACAGGAAAGAAACACCACCTCCACTCACTAAACAAAGCTAGGGTGGGGTGGGGTGTGTGTCCTTATTGGCACATCATAAAAGCAACGTTTTTCAATGCACTATTAAGGTTTTCTAAATTCCGCTAAACTGACTAACACAAAATTGATGACGATCATTATTATTGAGACGCACATTGACAGTCGAGCCAAAAAACAAACAAACAAGCAAAAACAGAAAAAAAAAACAGCCTTCCAGGTATATCATCTTTCACTTCTTCTATTAATTGAGCTTAGAGTTGGTGACCTATCTAACATGTCGGCACTATTAATTGAACTCATTTCCAACCAAACAAGCCCTGACAATAATATCAGAGCATCGGCGGAAATTCAATTCAATCAAGTTGTCAAGCAAGATCCGTCACAAGCAGCAAATATTATCCTTGAACTGGCTTTAAATGAGGCGTTTCCTCTTGACATTAGACAAGCTTGTTTATTGCATTTAAAGAGGTTGGTTCCCAAATATTGGTCTTTGGGATTTCAAGCCTTTATTGGCCCACCAATCGATCAGGGAATTAAACAAACCATTCGTACCAAGCTTCTTGAATTGGCTACGTCTTCCCTTGAACCAAAATTAAGAAACGGAAGTGCATACGCGATAGTGCAAATTGCTTCTGCAGATTATCCAGATGAATGGCCAGAATTGTTGAACCAATTATATCAAGCAACTACTAATTTTGACCACGAGTGTTCATTAATTGGTGGTTTAACCGTGTTGACTGATTTATTTGACGATTTGATTACCGAGGAACAATTTTGGGAAGGTGGAATCGCAAATGAAATCACCAACCACATCAATAACATATTAACAAGGGACTCAAGTGCAGATGTTAAAACACAGGCAATTAAGTTATATTCGAGTGTGGTGGCAATTTTGCGAAGTCCAGAAGCATTTAACAGTGCTCAAAGAAAACAATTCGTCACTAATCATATTGGCAGTTCCCTTGAAATTTTTACCAAGTTATTGGAATCTTCATCGCAGAAATCTTCAAGGGAGACAGTGGTATTGTTGTCTGAATTAAATTTAAGAACTCAGATCTATGACATCATTAGTGTTTTGATTGGTGATTTCCATAAGAAGATCCCAAAAGAGGTCAAAGCAAATATCTTGAAACTAACTTTAGAAGATTTTCATTATGTGTCGCAAGTGTTTAAAGAATTGGTTGTTGAAGAAAACTCCAACCTTCAAGTATCAACAACCTCGGATCAAATCTCGACTGCAGTGGTATTGAACAATGTCATTGGAGAATTGCTTAAAACTATTTCTTGTACTCAACTTGACATTTCTATTAGAGAAGTAATTCCAAGTCAACAGTTTATAATGGATTTAATACAAACAACCATGTTGACAAAGCTGACGATTGAGGAATACCAAGCCGATATAAACATCTATGTAAGTGATATTACTGGTTTGTCCACTGTTTCAAGGGCTAGAGATGGCGTTTATGAGCTATTAGGAGAATTAAATGATGATGATTCAAGTGAATTGTTCGGATTCATTGTGAACTGTCTTACTGCTGATAAAGACTGGCGAATATTGGAAGCCAAGTTATACATTTTGGAAAGCTTGTTTGCCAATGATGATGTGAAATTAGAATCCAATATTTCCTCCATGGATTTATTGAATATGTTAACAAAATTCATTTCATATGAGCAATCATTAATCACATCAAGATGTTTCATTCTATTCCCAAAATTCTTTGAAAAGTTTGAGCATGTCAAGCAATATGCACCCAACGCCTTTGTGGAAATGATTTCCTTTTCATCTCAAATTGTTGATAGTAATGACGAGGCATTAAACATCATCAAGATTTCCGCCCTTGTAAGTTGTACCTACTATAAACATGTTGTTAACTTTTCGTTAGATCTAGAAAATGCCAACCAAGTTCAACTATCGATATTCAGAATAGCTTGCTCGTTAATTGAAGATAGTGAGGAGGACGGTTTACCTGCATTACTCGAAGCAATCGCGGAAGCAATTGCCATTGATCCAGTCCATGCTGCGGGGGTGCAACTTGCCCAAGGGATTAATGTCATTGACGTAATATTTAAGATTGTGTTTAAAGATCCAGCTAATGTACAATTGATTGTTGATACCTCAGATTGCTTGACCTCGTTATTGAAAAATATATCTATTCAAGATTATATGATTGGATGTGAAAAATCATTACCTTTCATCATTGATATAATGAAAGGTGAAATCAGCAAAGGGCAGGTTGTTGAATACTCTCCTGAATTGTACCTAGCATTGGAATTATTAAGTATCATTATTGAGTCAATTCCCCCCACCGAAGATGGATTCCCTTCACAAATCTTTTACTACGCATTTCCCGTTTTGAAGGGAGTTTTGTTGTCTTCGTTTGATAATCAAATCTTACAAAGTGGAGGAGAAGTTTTTAATAATATCATTCAAAAAGCATCAAAGTTATTCTTCCTTGAATACCAAGATCCACAAACTAAAGAATCAGGAATTGACTGTATGATGTCCATCGTCTATAAATTCCTCTCGCCTGAATTGTCGGATAGTGCTGCCAATAACTGTGGGTCTATTGTGTTGTCATTAATCGATCAATATCAAAGCCACCTTTCTTCCGAATTCTTGACCCAAATATTGGAAGCCACGGTCAAGAGATTAGTCATTGCCAAAGAATCAATCACCATTGAGAATTTAATTATGGTGTTTTGTAAACTAGTTTTGAACTCTCCCGAAGAAATGATTAACTTCTTGAGTAATAACATCAGTCTTGAAGTACCAGGTCAAACGAATAGGAAAACCGGGTTGGAGATAATTTTACCCATTTGGTTTGAATCTTATGAAGTAACTAGAGGTTATGAACATATTAAACAAAATTCGATTGCGTTGGGTAAGATATTTACAATGGGAGATCCTCGAGTTGAAACCCTTATTGTAAATGGAGAAATTGTTCCCTATGATGGGGATTTGATCATTACCAGGTCAATGGCAAAACATATGCCCGATCAATATACTCAAATATCGGCGTCATTGAAGATTTTGAAATTGTTGATTGGAGAATTGGAATTTCAATGTCAGCAACCTAATGCGGATGATTATTTACCAGAAAATATGGAAGATATCGGCGAAGGCGAAGATGGTTGGGAAGATATGGAAGATATTGGAGTGCCTAATTTTGAGAAATTGAAATCGTATGTCGAGTCTGATGGAGAAGAAGATGGAGAACATGAAGATCAAAAAGGTGATGAAGGATTAAAGAATTTATTAGAGCAATTTTTCAAGGAATGTACCACCAAGGACTTGGGACACTTTAGAAAGTTCTATGAAGAATTATCTGATCATGAAAAGAAGATTATCACTGAATGCTTAGTATTCTAAGATTTTTTTGTATACTTAATTATATATATATATATAAATTTATTTAAAACAAAACGTCACCTGCTCGGACATACTTGACCGATAAAAATTTATAGAACAAATCCAATAAATGAAAAGAGAAGAAAGTGATGAGACAAGAAAAGCAGCAAAAAAAAATAAAAAAAAAGAAAAAAAAAAGAATTTGTAGAAATGAATCATTCACCATCGCGATTATGTATTAGATGAAAGTTCCTGTTAGACTAGTGACACTACTAAAACAACAGAGGAGGAGCTATACAACGATGTCATTCACTACAAGAATATTAAAAGTCAGACCAGAATGCATTAGATTTGACTCGGGAGATTCTCTACCTACCATAACAGACAAGGAAACACAACTTAATTTAGAACTTGCCGCAAAGGAACTAGAGACTACCAGTAATGCAATTGGATTCCCCACCGAGACTGTATACGGGTTAGCGGGATCTGCTCTCAGTGATGAATCGGTAAGATCGATTTATAGAGCAAAGAATAGACCAGCAGATAATCCGTTAATTGTGCATATATCATCAATAGATCAATTGAAAAGAAAATTATTACCATCTGATTATGAAATACCTGAAGTTTATAACCACCTAATTGAAAAATTCTGGCCGGGCCCCTTAACCATTTTATTACCGATTGAGAAAGGCTCCCCAATATCATCATTAGTCACCGCAAACCAAGATACATTCGCGGTCCGAATGCCTAGTCATCCTGTAGCGAGAGCATTGATTGCCATTAGTGATATACCGGTGGCCGCTCCATCTGCAAATGCATCGACCAGACCTAGTCCAACATTAGCGCAGCATGTATATAATGACTTGCAAGGGAAAATTCCCTTGATTTTAGATGGAGGCGCGTGTGATGTAGGAGTTGAAAGTACTGTGATAGACGGGTTGGTGGATCCACCAATGTTATTGAGGCCGGGAGGAGTATCAGTGGAAGAGATTAAACAAATTGGCGGTGGGAAATGGTTGAATGTTGTTTTGGCCAAAAAAACGGCTGGGAAGTTAGAAGCGGTTAGAACACCTGGAATGAAATATAGACATTACTCGCCCAATGCAAAGGTGGTGTTGTTTAGTAATTGCCAGGATGGAACCCAGGCCATTGGTCAATATTTGAAACAGAACAATATCGATCCTAGAACCCATAAGATTGCATTATTGAAATCCAGACACTTCCTTAGTCAGCCCCACATCAGTATTGAACGGAACCTAGGAAGTTCGGGAGGTGACATTTCTCGTAATTTGTTTAAATTGTTAAGAGAAGTGGATGAATTGAACGTCGACTTGATTCTTGTAGAAGGGATAGATGAGTCAAATGAGGGGTTGGCGGTAATGAATAGATTAAGCAAAGCAGCATTAGAAACAGTTTATGGTAGTTAAACTGCAAAAGTTACATAGTTAATTTTATATATATATATAGAATCGATCGATAGTAGATCATGTCTAATAAACTGTATTAATACAGAGGTAACCTGCAAAAAAAAAATAATAAATAAAAAAAAGAGCGTATTGTTTGGTGCCATCGACTCTCACTCGCCAAAGTCACGCGCTCTCTCTCTCTCTCTCTCATACCGGAAACCAAAGGCACCAGAAAAAAAAAAAAAAAGCACCATCCATCCATCAATCAATCAATCAGCCAACACGTCAAACGGAAAAAAAAAAAAAAGGTCCACTAATTACCAGTTTTCTGTCCCTATCTCCTTTATAGTCAAATATCAAGAGGTGCACCAAACAAGACATCGATATCACCCCCCCC
>JAJMHC010000220.1:0-37894 GCA_030582855.1 Hemisphaericaspora lyxosophila
TGCTGGTGGAAAGGCTGGTGCTGCTGGTGCTGCTGGTGCAAAGATTGTCGACCCAAACTGTAAAGATGTCGACTATGTCGTTATGGTAGATGCCGGTTCCACAGGTTCGCGTGTCCATGTCTATGAATTCAATACTTGTGTCCAACCACCTTCGCTTATTTCTGAACTTTTCGATCAATTAAAACCAGGTCTTTCATCATATGACACGGATGCCATTGGAGCTGCCAAATCCTTGGATCCATTATTGGAAAAAGCCATGAGCAAAATCCCAACAGCAAAGCATAAATGTACCCCAGTGGCAGTTAAAGCCACTGCTGGATTAAGATTATTGGGTAAAGTGAAATCCGACGCCATTTTGGACGAAGTTAGACGTCATTTAACTGACGATTTCCCATTTGCCGTTGTCCCAGGTGATGGAATTAGTATTATGGATGGAAAAGATGAAGGTGTCTATGCTTGGATCACTACTAATTTCTTATTGGGTAACATTGGTGGCTCAGGTAGTAAACAACCTACTGCTGCTGTGTTTGATTTAGGCGGAGGTTCCACTCAGATTGTTTTTGAACCTGATGTGAACACTGTCATCTCTGATGCCGAACAACAATATAAGTTTTCATTTGGAGATCATGATTTTACATTGTATCAATATAGTCATTTAGGATATGGATTAATGCAAGGTAGAAATAAGATAAATCAAATTATCTTAGCCCAACAACCTAAATCCCTCGAATTGACAAAATATACTCAAGCTGAACTCAAGACTACCAAACCAGTAGCCCTGGCCGACATAATCAACCCATGTATCCCTCCAGGATCAATAGTTAAGAATGCCCAAGTTGAAGTCTCCAGTGAAGAAATCTATGTGGTAAACTTTATCCCACCAACTGATCCTTCCGGAACTCAATGTCGTGCCCTTGCAGAGCAAATATTGAACAAAGAACTTGAATGTAAATCCAAACCATGTTCATTCAACGGAATCCATCAACCATCCTTATCCAAAAACTTCCCTGCCTATTCAGACATGTATATCTTTTCATATTTCTACGATCGTACTTCCCCTCTCGGAATGCCTGCATCATTCTCAGTTGAAGAATTGAAAGATATCACCAATAAGGTATGTAAGGGAACCCAAACATGGGCCGGAACATTTTTTGGCACCCAAGTGGATGAATTAACCAATGAACCTAATTGGTGTACCGATCTTTCATTCATTACTGCCATGTTACATACTGGATATGATATTCCTTTGAATAGGGAGATGAAGACTGCAAGAAAGATTGACGGAAATGAATTGGGTTGGTGTCTTGGTGCTTCTTTGCCATTGTTGGATAAGACCAATTCTAAATGGACATGTAAGGTTGAAAAGGTTGGCAATGCAGCAGCAGACAAGATTTCCCACCCAGCAGCAGCAGACAAGGTGGCCAATGTAGCAGCAGCAGACAAGGTGGCCAATGTAGCAGCAGATGACAAGGTGGCCGATGTAGCAGCAGATGACAAGGTTGCTAATGCTCTTGACAAAACTAATAAGGATAAGATCAATAATGAAGAGAAGATATAATTATTTGAGTACTTTTGGATCTCTTTGAATAGATTGTGTAATATGTTTTTTATTGATATTTTATTTAGGGGAGAATTTTCATGCCAATGATACCAGGCCCACTATGTAATATATATATATATATATATAGAACTTCTAATCACATTATAGGTTGATATTTGACTTTGACGAGACACATAGAACAGTTTCAAAGGCTTACGCTAAACAAGGATAACGAGACATCAAATTGCTTATATTCAATGAGATCTGTTTGATAACTATCAATAAACAAAAGAAGAAACTTAAATCAACATAGCTGCAATACCAGCAAAAGCACCAATGGCTACTCCATTGGTCAAACTGGCAGCACCTGCTTTAGAAACAACAGATGAGGTGACATTGTTTGAAGTATCCTTTTGGGAGACAGAAGTGATGTTAGCACAAGCCAATCTATTATTGTCATGGTCGTGAATGACAACTGATAAACCACCAATATATGCCTTATTGTCAGGATTCAAAGAGATGTACTGATCAATATAGTTGGCAGTGAATGGACTTGAAGTGATATTTCCATGTTTTCCAGCTAAATCACCAACTTCTTTTCCACTGGCGGCAGTAGAGGTCATTGAACCATTGAAGGGATTGAGATGGCCTAATGTACCAGTACAGTTACCATCAGATGGAACAGGTAATTGATGGATGTGATATGGGAATGGACCACCAAAATCCGGTAATTCAGTCAAGTTAACCTTGACAGATACGGACCCATTGTCAGAATCAAAGGTAATTTGACCGGTGATATTGGTTTTTGGGTTGTCGAATTTGACAATATAAGCAGCTCCTTTAGGTGAATCAGTAGAAACTGGAGCTTCGCCAGCCACAGCGATGGCTGCAAGGGTTAAGACAGGGAAAATGAATTTGGAAATCATATAGGGATAATTCTTACCGGATCAAACAGTGTCAAAAAAAAAAAGAAAAACCTAGATATCCCAAGGCATTTATATACTTTTCTTAGGTCTCCTAAAACCCATCAGATAAAGTTAGTTTACAATAAAGTATATGCCTAAGACAATTGCAAAATGAAACAATGAACAACCGGTTTTGTGCTTTGTTCCTGTCAAACTTTTCCCCTTACAGAAAACTAATCGGGGTTATTTTTTATAAGATCGATCTGATTGGCTTAATTTGTTTCATTGTTATCATTGACAACAAAGTATATATAATTCCAGACGGCGGTTTCTCCATTGTCCCCAACGATTGCTCTCAACGACATATGCCATGAAATTATCTAAAAGATCTTTGTGTAAGTCCGAAATCTCGAAATTTTCGTATTAGCCAATCACACCGAAGTTTACTTGACATAAGGTTTAGGTTATTCTTCATAAATGAACACAAGCACACACCCACACACGCGCACAGAATCGGAAGTAATAGTATTTGAGAATCACGATAAGGATATCGTTTAAGGGAATCTCCCATAATGACACTCGTCAACAATTGCCTCTCATTAACGTTGTCACTGAAAGTGGAGGTATCACTTCGAGTACACATACAACAAAAACCTTTAATGGAATTGAAAGTCAATGCCCACCATTAACATTACCTTGGAAATCTTGTTAGTTGTGTCTTGAAAATGATTCAGTTCAATCGTCAACTCCAAATGCCTCACCACTACTAAACAAGACCAGCCAGTTTTGGTTCAGATTCCGATTCCGATTCCGACGCTGATTTTTTCTATAATATCCATTTGTCCATTTACCGGTCCAAATACGTCAACACCTATTTCCTGATCAGGGTGACAAAGTCACAAAAGCTTCTTCCCTGAAGGCAATTCACATTCAATGATGTTTCTATATTGTCCACCAGACCATTTACAAGTTCAAATACACCATTAATCACCACGTTCCTTATAAATGATGGTACAGTGAAAATCACCACAACGGGATCATTGGGGGGGGGGGTGTATATATATGTGTGCATGTGTGAATACAAAGCTGGTGAAATTTTTGAAGAGAGTCAACACAACATTCCGTCTTTACCGAGGCGTTTCCTTCAAACTTTGCGAGATTAGGTTGCAAGATCAACATATCATTAGCCAATTCTCCATTCTTGCATCCTGATATCTCTATGCCTAAGCATATCACAACCCAAGGCACATCAGGTATATATTACCTTTATGGATCCTGTTAAAATTGGATAAATTTTGTGGTTGGAAAAAATCTCGGTTAATTGTTCCGAGGAGTTGAATCACCAATGCTCTGAAGAATCTATAATATAAATTCATGATCCAGAGGATCCAACACCATCAAGTCGATACAGTCCCAGTGGACATTATTTAGCAGCAATCCCTTATGGTAACCGATACCCTTGAGGTAGAGTACGGTAACTACGGCAATCAAAATAATTGGAAACTGGAGGGGGGGGGGGAAACAAGAGACACAGTTTTCAAACGTGGGTAAACGCCAGTTTCGGTAATTCCGAGATGGGGGGGGGGGAGAGAGAGGTGGTGGTGGTGGGTTGTTGCCGTTAGTTATTATTTGTATGGCGAGAAACAATCGATGAAAGTGGAGAGCGGTAAAAAAAAAAAATAGTTTACAGTTTCGGAATTTCCGTGTGACGGAAAACTTTACAGATTTATTTCTTTGGAATTTCAATTCGGAGAAGTGATGAATGTCATTTATTTATTCTCCTCGTAAGATTATACTTCGAAAGGAAGCAGGTCTCGAAGATCAAATCAAACTTGCAGCTGTATAAACTTACCCCATTGTTAATCAGTAAGGGATATGAATACACCCAAGGAAAATTAGAGTTTCGGCAACGGAAAATAAATCTTACTTGAACGGAATGAATCTTACGGCGACCACCACCACCACCACCACTACCACCACTACTACTATTACTACTCATTTTTTTTTCTCTCAGTAAACGAGTACATTTCTTTCTCCTCGTAGCAGTCGGAAAAGGATAAGTTTTGTGTATTTTTGCTATTATCCGCTTCCTCACTTTCCCCGTTAAATTGGCTTAGTGGAGACAACAATTGAAGTAACATGCAACAATAGTGTCTTGGGCAACAGTCCATTCATATAAATACCCAGTGTAATTCCTCACTCACTCACACTGTAACTCCCACTCTACATTCCCCCCCCCCACCCCGTTATTTTTCTTCGTTTATATTTTTTTTTTTCTTTCTTGAATAAACAACATTCAAATTGGAAGCTCCAATCCCAACCAGAAAAAATTGGCAAACTTCGATGTCGGCATTTATTTCTGTATCACCAACCACAACTGCATATTCAACTCCTAGTTATACCACAAGCAATACTCGTAGTAGATATCCTGACAGACACGCTATTAACCCCAACTATACCATGTCTTCACAGAATCAATTTGCCCAGAAGAAAGAACCACCATCACCTCATCCAAGCATGATTCCAATTAAATCGCAATTAACTGCCCAAATTAATAGATCTAATCACACATTAACAGACAATGCCCCTAAAACCAAGTCACATCTCAATATAGAAGACGTATCTGGCTCAACTGGAAGTTTAACCAGCACCTCTTCAGAATCTTCAACTTCATCTGGCTTACAAATGAAACATATTGATGATTGCCAACCTGGGTTTATTACTCAGCACCAACACCCAGTAGTTTCAACCCATTCGGAAAGCGCACCACATGCAATTGTCCAACCACAACCTCATCATCATTCTCCAATAGTATCTAACGCAAGTTCATACAAGAAAAGAAGCGTTAAGAAGGTTCATCGTACTAGTTTCAGCACTTCTTCAAGTATGAGTAGTTCACCAAATTTCTTGGAGCGTGAACAACCAAAGATTCATTCTAAGCTATATTGCGAAGAGGTGGAAGCCATGAAACCTTTACCATCATCTAGAAGTGCCACTAAAGAAGTTTTATCAAAATTAGGCTCTGATGATTTACGTTCAGTTAGATCTCATACCCAATTGGCAGAAACTGCAAATGGAGTGAGAATGTTAGCTAAGAATTTATTGAAAGCTACTATTCAATTGGATGTTAAAACCATCATGATTGTCACCAAAGCTAGAGATAATTCCTTAATCTATTTAACTAGAGAAATCGTCGAATGGTTATTTACTAAAGATAGAGATATAACAGTATTTGTTGATGACAAATTACAGAAATCCAAAAGATTCAATGCACAAGATATAATTGACAATTCACCAAGAGCAGGTCATTTATTAAAATTCTGGACCAAGAAATTGGCTTTAAAATCACCAGAAATATTTGATTTAGTGGTAACTTTAGGCGGTGATGGAACTGTCCTTTATGTCTCCAACCTATTCCAACGAGTTGTTCCACCCGTTATATCATTTGCTTTAGGCTCACTTGGTTTCCTCACCAATTTCCAGTTTGACGAATTCAGAGAACGTATGACCCATTGTATCGAAGCAGGAGTCAAAGCCAATCTTCGTATGAGATTCACTTGTCGTGTCCATAACGCCAGTGGCAAGTTAATCTGTGAACAACAAGTTTTGAATGAATTAGTAGTTGACAGAGGTCCATCCCCATTTGTCACCCAATTGGAACTCTACGGTGATGGATCACTCCTAACTGTAGCCCAAGCTGATGGATTAATCATCGCCACCCCAACTGGGTCCACCGCATATTCCTTATCCGCAGGCGGATCACTTGTCCACCCTGGTGTGAGTGCCATTAGTGTCACTCCAATTTGTCCCCATACTTTATCCTTCCGTCCTATCTTATTACCTGATGGGATGTTTTTGAAAGTAAAAGTACCCGATACCAGTCGTTCAACTGCTTGGGCTTCATTTGACGGGAAGGTAAGGACGGAATTAGTGAAGGGGTATTATGTTACCATTCAAGCGTCTCCATTCCCATTTCCTACAGTCACTTCTTCCAAGACTGAATATATCGATTCCGTAAGTCGTAATTTACATTGGAATGTCAGAGAACAACAAAAACCTTTTTCATCATACCTTACACCTGAGAATCAGAAGATGTTGAGACAAAGTTCAAATGCATTACCAGACTTGGATAGATTACATGTTGACGATACATTCGATATAAATTACAGTGAAGATGAAGAAGAAGAAAGCGGAGGGAATTTAAATAGAACAACCGAGAATAGTACTAGTAATTCAACCTCAGAAGAGGAAGAAGGACAGGAATATTATCTCCCTGTTGATGATGGGACTCAGACTCCAGTGAATATGAGTTATAATTCGGTAGATGACCGTTGCTGTTATGCTCATCCTCATGCTCGTATTCATTTGAATGGTCATTGAGGGGGGGGTAGTGATTTGCACTTCTTTGGGAATAGGGAATTTGGGATTTATATATGTGTGCTAAGAGTGGCTTCTTGTTTGGTTTAGTAATTTTTTTTTTTTTTGGTTTTACTAATGAGTTTGTTTAAGTTTGTATATTTATATAAATGAAATATCATGTTACACAATAATTACTCTATAAAAAACAGTGATGACAGTAGTTTTAAAGATTACCCCGAAAAGGATAACTACCCATTCCAACAGTTTGTTTTTATCCCAGTTCGTCACCAAGATCAAACAGGTAATTTTTAAAATTTGGAGGGATAATTGGATTGCAAACAAGTATAGATCACACTACTCAAGTGGCCTGCATTTGCAATCATTGAATTTCTCATCATGAAGACCACTGGAGGATTAGGTACAATTCCATTGTGTTCATGAATGGACTTAAATCACATGGATTATCCCCGTAGTGAAGACTTAGTAAGATCAGTGGGGCTAATTCCCAATTACGAAACTTGGGAAAATCAATTACGGTTGCAAAAAATATATATATAACGAGGATTGACTTCGATGACACATCGATAGCTGCAAAATAGTTATAAATACAGCTGGATTCTAGTTGTCAATTGTCATTTCCCTTTTTGTTATTCTAATACAATATACATCACATACATACATACATACATACCTCAATAAAATACTAATACAAAAATAACAATGTCTTCTACTTCCACTACTTCTACTACAGTTTTCGTTTCCGGTGCTACTAGTTTCATTGCTCAACATATCATCAACCAATTACTCGACCGTGATTATCATGTCATTGGATCAGTGAGATCCACATCCAAAGGTGACGATTTGAAACAATTGATCAATTCAGATACGTTTTCCTACGAAGTTGTTGCTGAATTGGCTGCGTTGGAGTATGTTGAGGAACATAAACCAAAGTTTGATATCTCATTTGTACTTCCATCTTATGTGTTTGGACCACAAGCTTTTGAAATCAAAGATAAATCACAATTGAACCTTACCATGGAATTCATTAACGCGGTTGTTAAATTGGGACCTAATGATACCATCCCAGAATTAGCGGGTGAATATATCGAGGTGAGAAATGTTGCTAGAGCACATATTTCCCCTTTTGAAAGTGAAAACACCATTGATCAAAGAGTATTGTTGATCAGTGAAAACTTTTCGAGTGAATTGATTGCTGATATTATCAATAGAAATTTCCCCGATTCTAATATTGCCAAAGGGTGATTTGAGTAAACATGAAGCACAAGTGGCTGGTGTGCACCAATATGATATTTCAAGTACCAAAGAGATTGTAGGATTTGAATATATCCCTCTTGAAAAAGCCAATTGTTGATGCTGTGCAACAAATCTATGCCCACTAATTAAATAATTTGGGTTCACTAAAATATGTATAGAAGGTTTTGCATAGTCTTCTACTTAGTTTAATAGAACAATAATAATAGTAATAAAAGTGATAGAAACAATATATTCATATAAATAACGTTTATAGAGTAAGATGAACATTGCCAGAGAAGGTAATATTCGGTATGAGAATTACAAACGTCCCAATTTTTGCAACTCATTTTTTTTTGTTTAATACTGATGATGTAATCACCAGGCACAATCAAATCACACCAGCCGCCGTGGTAAATTAATCACCATCCAACGGCGATGTATTGCCGAAACTTCCCTATCTCCACGTGACCGAATTTGATTAAGGTTTGCTACCGTTGATTAGGGAAGTTTCTTTTTTGGTACCCGTTTAGGCAAAAGTACACTACGCCTTCCTGCCCTTTTTTCTTTTTTTCGTGTGTGGCACAATAACCAAAAAAAATTTTTATTTCTTTCGCTTCTATAAAAAAAAAAAAAGTTTGATTCTCTCTTTCTTTTTATTTATTACCAATTTGATTCCTTTTTCCTAGTAATTATAATGTCTGACATTAATCAACAAATGAACAACTTAAGTGTTCAAGATGACAACAGTAGCAACAAGAATGCTGCCAATAACCGTAGTCAATATGTTCCTCCTCATTTAAGAGGAAGAGGTAACAACGCCGCTCCATCTGACGTTAGTTTTGGCGGTTCAGGTCGTTACGCTTCAAACGATGGTGGCTTTGGAGGCTACAACAACCAAAGAGGTGGTGGTTACTCTCAAGGTGGTTACAGAAACAACAACAGTGGTGGTGGTCAAAGATATGGTGGTTACAATAACCAAAGAGGTGGTAGTTTTGGTGGTAACCGTGGTGGATTCAGTGGTGGTAGAAGACAATCTCCAGGTGTAGGTAGATGGGTTGATGGTAAACATGAACCAGCTCCACGTAACGATCGTTTAGAATTGGAATTATTCGGTGCTCCCGAAGAAAACATCCAACATTCTGGTATTAACTTTGATAATTATGATGATATTCCAGTTGAAGTTAGTGGTGAGGGCGTTCCTGAACCAATTACTGCATTCACTGCTCCTCCTTTAGATCCATTATTAGTCGAATCTATTGCCTTAACCAGATATACTAGACCAACTCCAGTTCAAAAGTACTCTGTCCCAATCGTTGCTGGTGGTAGAGATTTAATGGCCTGTGCTCAAACTGGTTCCGGTAAGACTGGTGGTTTCTTATTCCCAGTTTTATCTGAATCTTATATGAATGGTCCAGCCCCAGTTCCAGAATCTACTGGTGCTTTCTCTTCTCACAAACAATACCCAACTATTTTAGTTATGGCTCCAACCAGAGAATTAGTTTCCCAAATTTATGATGAAGCTAAAAAGTTTTCTTATAGATCATGGGTCCGTCCATGTGTCGTATACGGAGGTGCTGATATTGGTACTCAAATTAGAAACTTGGATAAAGGATGTGATTTATTAGTCGCCACTCCAGGTCGTCTTAAGGATTTATTAGAAAGAGGTAGAATTTCATTGGCCAACATCAAATATTTAGTTTTAGATGAAGCTGATAGAATGTTGGATATGGGTTTCGAACCACAAATTAGACATATTGTTCAAGAATGTGACATGCCAGATTGTGACAATAGACAAACTTTGATGTTTTCTGCCACTTTCCCAAGTGATATTCAAATGTTGGCTCATGATTTCTTGAAAGATTATCTTTTCCTTTCCGTTGGTAGAGTTGGTTCTACTTCTGAAAACATCACCCAAAAGGTTTTATATGTTGAAGACGACGAAAAGAAATCAGTTATCTTGGATTTATTATCTGCTGATGATGCTGGTTTAACTATTGTTTTCACCGAAACTAAGAGAATGGCTGACAATTTAGCTGATTATTTGTATGATCAAGGGTTCCCAGCTACTGCTATTCATGGTGACAGATCCCAATATGAAAGAGAAAAGGCTCTTGCTGCATTCAAGAATGGCCATGCTCCAATTTTAGTTGCCACAGCCGTTGCTGCCAGAGGGTTAGATATTCCAAACGTTGCCCATGTTATCAACTATGATTTACCAAGTGATATTGATGATTATGTTCATCGAATTGGTCGTACTGGTCGTGCAGGTAACGTCGGTGTCGCTACTGCATTCTTCAACAGAAACAACAAGAATATTGTCAAGGGTTTACTTGACTTATTATCCGAAGCCAACCAAGAAGTTCCAGATTTCTTAACCAAAATTGCCAGAGAAGGCTCAGGATTTGGTGGAGGTCGCGGTGGTCGTGGTGGTCGTGGTGGCCGTGGTTCTTCTGGTCCAACTAGAGATTTCAGAAGAAGTAGCAACAATTCCGGTTGGGGTAACTCCTCTTCTTCCTCTTCTGGAGGTTGGGGTAGTAACACTCAAAGTAATTCCAACACTGGTGGTGGTTACAACAGTCGTCCAAGCAATGACTTCAACTCTGGTTATGGTAACCCCACTGCCAACTCTTGGTGGTAAACTCATAATCTGAGTATTTGCTAAATTGTTTTTTTTTTTATTGTTTTGCTTGAAATTTTTATCATCATTTTTTATTATCATTTTTTATTATTATCCATTATTGATCAATTAACTCCATGTCTCGATCTAACACAGGAAAGAGGAAGAAAGATTATTTTCATTATTATTATTATTGTTTTTTTTTATTATCATTTTTGTTCATTTAGAATTTTGTTTCATTCCATTATATTCATTCATACTTGCATTAATTACTTTTTATTCATTGATTTTTTTCAGTTATTCAGTCCTTGTTTGGTTTTATACTTTTGTTGATGCTATTTCCCAACTAAAATCATTTGATTGGCTTATTTTACAAAGAATATGAAATTTGGAATAAACAAAGAAAATATTTTCAGGAGGAGAAGAAAGTTGAAAACAAGAGAAACTCATTATTTATTATCACTTCATTAATTTATAGATGAAGAGGAGTGAAAGGAAGAGAAGTACGAAAGGTTTATTGATGGTTATTCTTCTAGATCTTTTTTTTTTGGTTTCTTGGGTGTTGTGTTTTTAATTTTATTTGCTTTAAAGAAAAGAAAAAAAAAAGTTAGATTTTTAAATTAATACGGATTTAGACATTGGGTTATCTTATACAGTTATATATATATATATGTGTGTTGTTTTGTGTATATAGAGTTTGGTAGTTATTAACTTAATATATCAAATAACTATATTTGCTTCTAACCAAAAAAAAAAACAACCAAAAAAAAAAAACGTTTGTAACACTTTGCTGCGTGTTTTGTAAAAGACTTCAGGGCATTTCCGGTCAATCTTATCACCTGACGTTGTCACCCTCGGAAGAAAAACCTTCTTTTTGGTGAATTCTAAGATTTTACAAGGTCCAAGATTCATCATTTCTACCAAAGTAATAGCACGTCATATATCACCACTCCCCCCCCATTCTGTACAGCTTTGAAATGGCCTTAATAAAGCTGAATATAAACTTGAAGAAGCTAGTACTAGTTTTGGTGTCACTATTTTGTGGATACTACTTGCTTTCATCACTAGCAACCGCCGGACCGAAGATTCATCATCTAACAGATTTAAATTCACCTAAACTACAATTGATTAGGGAATTGGAAACAAATAGTAATTGGAAACAATTGGGATTGAATTTCCAGCCGAACAATAAAGCTTCATTACCTAACGAGTCGTCATTACGCCAACAATTATCATATCAATTCCCTTATGATCCTTTAAGACCATTCCCACATATAATATGGCAAACTTGGAAAGTTCCTTTGGATTCCAAGGAGTTTCCTGCAAGATATAAACGATATCAGAAAACTTGGGAGACGAGAAACCCAAACTATAAGCATTATCTCTTGCCTGATGATCAATGTGAACTTATGATTGAAATATTATTTTCTACCGTGCCCGATGTAGCTAAAGCTTATAAAATCATGCCAAAGAGTATTTTAAAGGCTGATTTTTTCAGATATTTAATTTTATTTGCTCGTGGTGGGGTATATTCCGATATAGATACCAATAATTTACAACCTATAGACGATTGGGCTTCAAATTGGCCCCTGATATTGGATAAACCAAACAACGCCGGGTTGGTAGTAGGTATTGAAGCTGATCCAGATAGACCAGATTGGAATGAATGGTATGCTCGTAGAATTCAATTTTGTCAATGGACTATCCAGCTGAAAAAGGGACATCCGATGTTACGTGAATTAGTGGCTAAGATTACTGAAATTACATTGGATAGAATGAGACAAGGCAAATTGCAGAAAGTTGTAGGAAAAGATGCGGGAGGTGATATCATGAATTGGACCGGACCGGGGATTTTCACCGATACTATATTTGAATACTTGAATAATATATTACAAACTCCTGAAGCTTATAAATCTAGAAAATATGAAACTTTAGTTGATTGGAAATTGTTCACTGGAATGCAACAACCGATTGCAATTGATGACGTATTGGTGTTGCCAATTACTTCCTTCAGTCCCGATGTGAATCAAATGGGTGCCAAAGATTCATCAGATCCCATGGCCTATGTAAAGCACATGTTCCTGGGATCTTGGAAAACTGACGATAAAGCAATGCCAGAAATGGAAGAAGAAATAGTCGAGGAAGTGTTATAGAGATTTAGCATTGTGGCTAGATATTATATAATTATGTACACTATATTTACAGACACACACATTAAAAAAAAAAACAAAAACCTACCAGTCTAATTGTTCAAGTATCTTGTCCCTTCTGGTGTTAACGTGTCTAATTTCATTATGTGTCTTGATTTTGTTGTAATATACTGAACAATCCATATTAGTGCACGCATTTGCACATTCACTGGCCATACTCATTGCCTGGTTCGAAAATGTATTATATACACAATCTTTGCATAAATTTTCCATCTTATTAATGGTAATTTCAGCTTCACGACAAGTCATAACTGCATCAGTGACCAATTGTTGTTCATCATTCTTACATTTCAGACATACTACCGAATTTGAACAATCCAATCGATTGCCACAGCAAAAACAAGAATTGGTAGTGAGGACATTTGATAGTATACCACCACCACTACTACCAGGTAAATTTCTTGAAATATGGTGACTAAACTTTGGCAATTCTCTGTACCAACCTCTAATATCTGCCCCTATCAAATTGAATATTCTTTCATACGGAGGGATTAACACTCGAGTAATATAATACTCATAATCCAACATTAACGGATTATCAGAACTATAAGTCTTCATAAGATCTTCTGGAGACATTACTCTATCTTTGATTCTAGTTTTGGATGAATCTCGTACCACGACATATGGTACTCTTTCTCGATACTGAGGTTCTTTTCTGGCATCGTCTTCAACCTTCTTACTTGCAACTACTGCACCGGGTGGTAAATATCTTTCGTCTTTATAGGTACCATACCTCACTTCCTTAGCAAAGCAAAAATCTTGAATGGATATTTTGTTAATGGCGATCTTGTATAGTTGCTTTAACGTATACTCTTTAACCTTTGAAAGATTCTTAGTTTCAAATAGGATTCGTAATGCTTTTTCAATCATCTTTTGTTGTGCAGGAATACCATCTCTTCGAACAGTTTCAATACCCTTGGCGTCAAACTTAGGTACTTTTTGATCTTCATACTCATAAGAATATCCAACGTACCTCTTTTTGGTTTGTAATATACATGGATGATAAACTTTTTCAAATTTTAATTTAATCGGATCAGGAAATTGACTGGTTATATAATCGGCGATTTCTTTACCTGATCTAAATGCATCATCTTTAGACTTACCTGGAAAGTAAACAAACAATGAATCAGTATCTCCATAGACTACTTTTGCTCCATAATCACCGGCTTCTATCAATTCAATTGATTTGCTCAATATTTCTCGACCAGTGGAGACGATAGCATCTGAGATATCAGAATTGGGCATCCTACCAGAGAATGTAGCAGACGTATATCCATAAGTAACATTAGCTATCAATTTCAATGCCAACTGTCGTGAGTTATAGAGCTTGGTTAATTCAGGATCGTCTTTGAATGATTTCATCACTGTTTTAACCTTTATTCTAAGATTTAGAAATTCTTCCAACATCTTAGCAAGAATTGATTTTCTAATATGACTTTTTACAAATATGAACCCATTTGGAGATAAAGTGATTGCATTGTCCTTGTTCAAGAGATCTACCAACCCAGGGAAGATTTTCAAGTTTTGGAGGTATCCTATTGAGTTTTTGTGGATCTGGAAATTTTGCAATTTCCCAATCAAGGTTGAATAACAATAATTATAGGCAATCATAATCGAAGGGTATAAAGACTGAAAATCAAGTACTACCAAAGGGGATTTATAGAAATTAGACATTGGTTCCAAGATCAATGGAATACACTCAATTGGTTTCATTTCAAATACTTGTTGTTTGGATGGAGAATTCAATAGTATACTTTCAACTTTTGTTAACCTGGCTAAAATAGATTCTACTTTATATTGTGATCCTCTAAAAAAATTAGAATTAAAGTCAATACCAATCAATCTTGAATGTTCGACATTTCTAGTGATTAGCTCTTGTACTTCAATAATCTTCAAGATCAATTCGACTCTTTTGCAGTAATAACTCAAAACCACAAGCACATGCAGAAATTTACCACTGTTTAACCATTGTGATAATTGATAGTTCAGATACTTGGGGAGGGAGCGATGTAATAAATGATACACAATATTCTCAAGCGAATAGCTTGTTAAGCTCTTTTCAGACCTTAATATTCTCCACACGTTTATCATATGACGTCCATTGATTTTAATATTCGAAGTATGCGTATACCCCCATCTATCACCCAACTTCCCATTACTTTTAAATGTACCTCGACTAAGATCAGATAGTATGTTAATGTCAAATACTTTTCTGAGTCGTTCGATTATATATCCCCACGATAAAGAGATTACCTCATATCCCGATAGTATATCTGGATCAAACAATTCAACTAGATGCACCAATCGAGTTATCATTTTCAATTCATCATCAAACACTTCGATATGTTGGTTGAGGGCCACCGATAAGCCATTCATAAAATTGGGAGGAAAATCATCACCACCAAATATTAGTATGCCTGATTTAAACTTGCAGGTCTCAAACATAGAATTCTCATCATTATAAGCATAAATTATCATCTTCACTGCATCACGCAATGGGTCAACTGTAAGTTTAGAATTTGGAGGATCGGCATGTATTTCGACATGAAAGTTACACAATGAATTAAATCCATCTGGTCGTCTTGAAACTTTTTCCGAATTATATGTAAACTTAAAATCATTAGATTGGGTTATACCAGGTTCAATTTGTGATCGATATTTTAATCTCTTCTTTATATCTTTTTGTTCAGTCTTTTGGAGCCATTCATTCACTTCCTGTTTCAGTGGTGGTGGTGGGAGATATTGCCAACTGGCGAATTGGCCCGTTTTCTCAGTATCTGGTTTCGGGGGTATTGAGTGAAGAAATTTTGACATCTTAAGATATGGTATCAGCGATTCATCCTGTAATGGAATAACTATTTTCTTGTTGGCAAACACGAGTGGCCTTTGAGGAACATCTGAAGATTTGTCATAAAATGGATCTGCATAGTTAATTTTTAAAACTCCAGCAGCTTGGAATGCCGAGTTGCAATTTTCTGGTAGTAGTTGAGGAGGAACTTGAACTTCATATGTATTTTCACCCGCCACCCTTAAATTCAAGTTTTCTTGTTTGGGGGTTGGCGTAGGAGTGAATGAGAAATCTTCAAGTTCTGAAATTTCCTCCAAACCCGATGTTTGTCGCTTGGCTTGAGTATTTCGAACCTTTATTTGAGTCACTGACCGAAATATATCCTCATCAAATTGGTGAAGATGAGTTTCATCCATGTCAGAAAAGTCCGACAATTCATCTGCATCACCTTCTTTCATCTTGGGGTGTTTGACTTCCTCTTTATCTTCCTCAAAATCAGAAAATTCTAGGTCAGATAAAGTAATCACTGGTGGCTGGTGATTATCCACACCTTGCTTAGTTTGTAGCTCAACCACTGGACTTGTTGGAGTTAACTCTACCAAGCTACCACCAACACTCATACCATTTGAGGAAATAACTTGCGAATCAAACAAATCCTCATATTTCAACCACTGTAAGAGATCAAACCCAAATTTCAATCCCTGGGTATGATACTGTAAATCCTTCTCATAGTCAACCAATTCAAAACAGGTGTTAAATTTATCGAAAATGTCACAACCAGTACTGGTTGCTTCTTTGTTTGATTTTCTACGTCTAAGATACCTGTTTGAGAATTGATCCCAGTCATATTCATTCTTGCCGTTTAGTTTGATGACATATTCTAATAGTTCATTCAACTGATCCTGATTTGACCAACTGGTTGAGCCTGTTCCGAAATACGATATCGTCGATGAAGTAGCTAGAACGTCCCCGTGGAGGTTTAGATTTGAATTTCTTACTTCACATTGGTATGTTAAATCATGATAGATCTGTCTTAAGGAGGATAAATAAATTCTTGGTTTCCCATTCTCGTCGTATTTATAACCATGTTTTACTTTAGTGGATGTCAATGACTTTTTATATTCTTCATATTGTTTACGTTCTGTGAAATCATCATGTAAATGCCGTGGGACCAACCAGGACCTGTTTATTATGCTGCTGGTAGTGATATCTAGTTCCAACACTGATTTACCTATCCTGGTATAAGTAGACTTAGACCCCGTGACGCCATTTTCAAGGACATTATCATGCTTGATATATGTAGATAGATATTGGGTGAATGCATCCAATTGGGGTTTTGTATAGGCAGACCTAAATACTTGGGGTATAACTGGAGAACGGAAATACAACCCCTGGGTATTTGATCCTTCTCGAACATGATTATTATCTATATGCAACCAACCACAACCAAACAAATTAAAATCAGTGAGATATTGTAATAAGAACGGGATATGTGCTTCATACACGTAATGAGGCACCGGCTGGACATTAACGCGTTCGTTCATGTCTTGTCCTCCCCTTGTTAGATCAAGATTATTGTCATGAAAGAGTTTTGCAAGACGCGTTTTATAATTAGGGGAAAGTAATGAGATCTTATAGAATAGCTTATAGCCCAATTGAAACCCATATATGGGTACTCCTTTACAGATAGACACATTGGCAATAAATCGTCTCTGTTTTGAGTTTGAGTTTGGATTGGTGATGGTTTCTGTTTCATCAATGTCGTCATCAATGTCATCTGCATCATTGTCCATATCATCGCTTGTCTTCTTTCGTCCTCTTCCTGATTTGAATGATTCCTGCAAAGCCAGCTCTAGATAAACTATTACTTCATTGATGTGTTCCTTCTTGGTTAGTTTAGAATAATCATTATCAAGGCAGTCAACATATAGGTAGGGATAGAAATTATGTACATGAACCACAGTATTGAACACCAATGGTGAGCTATTTTCTAGTCTCTGTTTTTTCTTCTGGGGGGATCCATTAGACGAATCTGTCAGCGGGACCTGGGGAGGTATGGATATAGATCCATATATTCGGATTATAGGTACTTGTGAAACATGAGTATAGTATTGATCTAACTTTGTTGGGAGAGCTTGGTAAGTATCATAATCATTAATTTGTACACGTAAACCTGATGTATTATTGGAATCATAAGTTGAATTTACGTAACTTGCATTTGATTGATTATTTGTAGCTGAACCATGAACTGTATACATAGAATATTGTTATATCATCTGTGTTTGATGGGTGTTGTTTAGTTGATGAAGTTCATTTTTTGGTGGTTTGAGTTTTAGATTGGGTTAGGTGGGGGGAGGGGGAGAGAGAAAAAATGTGTTGCAAAAAAAAAAAAACAAAAAAAAAAAACCAAACTCTATCAACACGCAAATTAATACTTTTTGACAGCATTGAAAAAGGAGACCAACATTGGGTGATCTCCCCCTAAGGCAGGCTAAGTAAATGACGGTAGCTATTGCATCTTAGCCATGTATCGACTCTCAGGGTGTAGGCACACCAGAGAAAGAGACAATGATAAGCTGGTCAAAGTTTGTTGCAAATCGGGTTATGCTCAATCATTTCATGATACATATATATATATATATATATACTTCATAAGGATAATCATCGTGGTTAAATAATAACTATTCAATCTATTCAGTCATTTCTTGTATTCTGCTTCAATATTTGCCCGAGGTCAAACCCTTTCGGGGGGGAGGAGGAGGTTGGTGGTGGTGGTTGCGATGTTACTATACCACCATTTTTTTTTCTTCCCTGTATCTTTTAAGGAAAGATATTATAGCTATATAAATATTAACCTATATATAAAAACCTACATTTGTTGGAAAGCTTGGGTGATAATGGGAGTTTTTAACAGTTTCTGGTTTTTCATTTATCGTAACTGCATCAAATAAGAGGGCGGGGGTGGCATTGGTTGATTATATTCTTGGCTTTTGGCTACCTGCATAAATTATATGCAACTTGGACTAAGAAAAAAAAAATATGGTACTGTGTAAGTGGGTTTATGAAATAACAGCTAATGAGTTGAGCGTCGTAACTTGTCAAACTACCGGTCTCCCCACAAGTTTCACCTAAACTCAATTTAGTCATACACAGATATTCAACAATAACCGTACTTTGAGCCCTTGCCCAGGTATAGTATAGTTTAATGACCTAGGTTTGTTTACGTTAAAGGTAGATTTCAAAGTTTAGATTACAAAACCGAGTAATTACATGTACTATGGGGAGAACTAAAATAACGTGAAGAGTGATGTAGGCATAGCCTTGACAATCTCGGTCAAGTTCTTTTGGGGAATAGACGGGAGTTTAAAAAAGTCATCCATCAAGTCAAAAAAAACAAAAAAAACAAAAACAAACCCACACACGTCTTGCCAACGAACCGAAACTAGAGTGATCTTGGACAAGGGCGATATATAAACTGCAAAGGCGGCAAACTAAGTATTTCTATGGGCGGCAAGCAAGAAATAAGAGCGGCAACTAAATCAAAAAAAATAATAATAATAATAATAATAAATAAATAAAGTGCAGCAAGAGTAAAACGACTGTCATTGTTTTCTTGAATTTGGTTTACCGCCTGAGAAGTAAAAAAAAAAAAAAAGGTTCAATTGACATTTTGCTTGAACACACTAACGGATTTTTATTTATTTTTATGGTGACCGGCTCAACTAAACTACCTATTAACCGTTTTTAAGGAAAAAACGAGGAGACAATAAAAATACAGGAGAGATAAAGGGCTTCCCCCCTCCCCCCCCCCACCCCAGTTTTCTTGCTGGTGGAAAACACATGATAACAAACATCAACACCGTTTTGCACTTCACACACACCGCCCTTTTCCAGTTATTCCGAATTCCATTCTGAAATCTTCCAAGCTGTTTTTAACACAAATCCCATATTGAGAATACAATACAAACACCTCAGGGAACAATAACTAAAAAACTAAAATACCAAAAATAAAAAAAAAAAATAAAAAAAAGGAACAAGAAAAAAGGAAAAAAAAAAAACTTTACCCACACAATTTTATCAACCTTACTAATTCTGAAAACTCCAGTTCAGTTTTACTAAGCCATGTATAATCATCAACGTATTCCTTGGTTTTTTTTCTTTCCTTTTTAGCAACCCCCCCACCTCCCTAACCCCTAAGCAAGCATTGGTAAGATTACCAAAACGCAAACAAAGCTTAATTATCTGTTGTATCACCTCCCGCCTGACTGTCTGACGCGCAAACAGAACGTTCAGCCTGAAAGAGTTTCTAATAAGTTTGAATATCAACTGTTACCATATTTTTTTTTTTGAATTATTTATGCAGTCATTCCTTTATACCCACAAATAACCACTTATAGATAGATAAACAAGGTCATGTCAAACAGCAACAGCCAGCCTAACCTCTATCAAAATGGAGGAGAAGTTGAAGACTTACCTATCAACAACCTAAGCATACATTCTCAGCGAGCAAGTATCCCACCACCATCAAATCTGGTACCTAAGCAATCCCCGCCAGTACCCCCTTCATCTCATCCACAATTGAAAAGTGACATTCAAGCAAGATTAGTGGCATTTCAGCAACGACGTGCCAAACTCGGCTCGGAATCTAACAATGGGATCAGTCAAACATCAATAACACCTCCATTGTCGGGAGCCAGTGACTCTTCACTTGAAGTCAATACAGGAAACTTTTCCAGAAACCACCTGCAAGTCAGTATAACCCAGAGTGTCGAGAAACAACTACCACCGTTGCCTAATCAAGAATCTATCAGAGCTTGTGTCTTGAGCAATGACAAATTAGCCCTGCGCGAGTCGGTAAGCACTACTCCTGGTTCTCCAGTAACTACCCCCGAAGAACGAACTCAACAGGAGACATTCGGTTATGCATTACCAACACGTGGACACACCATTAGTGGACGCATACCATCACATCTGACACCGAACTCTGTAGATTTAAAGAAGAAGCCATCATTATCACAAAGAAGGGGCATGAAATTGAATATGAGTGACTTTGCCATTGCAAGTCCCAAGTCTCCATCCCCAAGAGTCTTGAGTCCTGCATATTCTGATAATAAGTTAGAAGAATCAAGTTCAATAGTTACCAGTACCTCCAGTATAAATGGCAGGCCATCTTCAGAAATACTTGCTCTGGCGCCTATAGCCAATCAATTAGTCACCCCTAGTGAACTTTCCCGAAGACTATCTGAGCGTAAAAAACCCAATTTTAAATTGAATTTAGAAGGGTCTAATAGTAGTTTACCAACTTCTATATCACGCAGTACTAGTCTCAACCGGTCTTCCAACCCAACCACAACTTCATCAGAAGGTGAAACCCCAGAAGAACAACAACAACTACAACAACAACAACCACAACAACCACAACAACTAACAAACAACAGTAACTCCAATCCAGAAGAACTCCATGGATTGTTTGCCAATTATTCAAAATATGTGGATATAAAGTCTGGACAGTTGAAATTTGCAGGCAAGGCATCCTTACATTCTGAAGGGGTAGATTTCCTGAGTGGATCTTCATTTAGGATTTCATTGGATGAACTTGAATACATCGAAGAATTGGGTCGTGGGAATTATGGATCGGTACTGAAAGTGTTGCATAAACCAACTGGAGTATTGATGGCGATGAAAGAAGTCCGCCTTGAATTGGACGAGACCAAATTCACTCAGATTTTGATGGAATTGGATGTGTTGCATAAATGTGTATCACCATACATTGTTGATTTCTACGGTGCTTTCTTTGTCGAAGGTGCGGTATATATGTGTATTGAATATATGGATGGTGGATCATTGGATAAAATATTTGGAAGCAATATAGGGGTGCAAGATGAATGTGTATTGGCCTATATTAGTGAATCGGTGACAAGAGGATTAAAGGAATTGAAAGATAAACATAATATTATTCATCGTGATGTGAAACCGACAAATATATTAGTAAATACTCAAGGAGAAGTTAAATTATGTGATTTCGGAGTTTCAGGAAATTTAGTTGCTTCACTAGCTAAGACTAACATTGGTTGTCAATCATATATGGCACCAGAAAGGATCAGGTGTATGAGCCCTTCTGATGCTTCTTATTCTGTTCATTCTGATATTTGGTCATTAGGATTAACTATTTTAGAAGTTGCAGTTGGACATTATCCGTATCCTCCAGAAACTTATGATAATATATTTTCACAATTGAGTGCCATTGTGGATGGTAAACCACCTAAATTAGATCCCACGATATATTCAAAGGAGGCGCAAATGTTTGTCAAATCCTGTCTTAATAAGAATCCAGATTTAAGACCCTCTTATGCTGCATTGCTTCATCATCCATGGTTAATCAAATACCGTGGTCAAGATCCTCATCTTGACGTGACTGTGAAGAATAGATTGGCCGATATTGAAGAGGAAAGAAAACAAAGAGGATTGAGCAAGGCTGCTAGTAAGAAGACAGTTGGTGTTCCACCACCAACTATAGAAAATGTCCAATCTTTATTGAGAGCAAAAGTGAAGGCACCAGCATTGCATAGAGGAGGATTGAAGAATGTTAACTCGACTTTTTTGAATCGATAACGAGAGAGGTACTTGTGGTATTCTAAATTTCTTCTGTAACTTCTTATTTGTAATTTCATTCCCATTTGTATAGTTAATGTTTTTAACGATAGTCATCATGGACCCAAGAACAAGAACAAGAACAAGAGTAATTTTTATAATAATTAACCGATATATAAACCTAATACTCTATATACTGGAAATGTTTATTCTTCATCTTCGTCTAACATTTTGGACATGTATGGACCATCCAATTTATAACCCAATTTAGCATAGTAGTTTCTTACACCAACTCCAGAAATAACACTAATTTTCTTCGAACCATGCTCTTCCTTTGCGATTCTTGCTGCTTCTTCCATTAATAAAGTACCAAACCCTTGATGTTGGAATTTTCTTGGATCTCGAGAATGTAAAGGCACCACCGAACCATAAACGTGCAATTCTCTCACGATGGAAGAAGGTTGTGATGTAAGTTCTTTACGATAGGTGTACTTCTTGGAAGCTTTTCTTAATCTCAATAATCCAATAAGGATATCTTTCTTGGGATCTTCATAACTCAAGAAAGTCTCCCATCCACCATTGGCATAATAATCACGTCTAATCAATTCAACTTGATCAGGTTGAACCTTGTGATGTACCTCTTGAATACCCACCTCTCTGGTACGCACATCTCTACACGATGTACCGAAATCCTTCATTCTTGCCAATGCCAATTCTCGAAGATTACCATTTTCAACCCCGGAAGTGACCAATGGCATGGGAATATCTCTTTGAACACGATAGATACGGGTCCAAGGTGGAACCAAAGCCATGATTCGGGCAACCAAGTCAATCAATGCATTGGCGTTATAGGATTTATAAAGTCCCTTTTTCCATAATTCGTATAAACCAGTACCTCTAATGACTAATGTAGGATATAATTTTAATCCATCAGTTCTAAATTCCGGGTTTTCGAAATATTCTTTGAATTGTTCTAAATCTCTTTCCATACCTACATTAGGTAAATCCGGCATCATATGACTGACAACTTTATATCCGGCATCTTTGGCGACGGCAAATGTTTCACAGACCGCCTTGACAGTATGTCCTCTGTTGGTATCCCTGGCAACATCTTCATACACCGACTGTACCCCTACTTCTAATCTGGTACATCCATATTTTAACATATCACTCAAATGGGTCTCAGTACAGTAATCAGGTCTGGTTTCAATAGTGATACCGACACATTTAGTTTGGGATTGTTGAGAATATTCAATAGCTTCATCGATATCACGTCCATTGAACCCAGTCAAGGCATTATGTAATTGTGTTATGAAACCTTCTCTATAATCGATGGGCAATGACATAAAAGTACCTCCCATAATGATATATTCAACTTTATCTATCGAATGACCCAATTGTCTTAATTGTTCAATACGACCTCTTGCTTGTTCATAAGGGTCATATCTTGCTCTAATAGCTCTCATAGAAGTAGGCTCATAACCGGTATATGATTGAGTTGAGTATTCAAAATCTGAATCAGGCCCCCCTGGACAGTAAACACAGATATTTCCCGTGTAGGCAATATGAGGACATCTATGAGGCTTACACATAACAGCAACCACGGCAATACCAGAAGCTGTACGTACTGGTTTAGCCTTTAATTTCGGGATTAAATATTTCTTATACTGATCTGGGATTGAGGAGATGATGTCTGTTAACCTTGGTTGTTGTTTTAATTTATATTTCTTGGAAATACGCCCTACAAGGCCATTTAAATTGATATCCTTTGAGCTTTTAAGGGATGCCACTAACTCTAGGGAGATATCTCCACAACATTGTAAGAACCTTTCCTTTTCTGGTGCAAGCTTCTGCTTCAGTTTCTGAACTGGCATTGTAGTGGTAGTGGTAGTGGTAGTGGTAGTGGTAGTGATAGTAGTAATTGTATGGTAATGATATCTATGATCTCATCTCTGTCAATGATTTTTTTCTTTTTTTTTTGGCTCAACAGGTCGTCCGTGGCACAAAAATGAGTCCTGTGTTTTTTTTTTTTAATTTTAGTTTTGGCGAATTGAACAATTTTGATTTCCAACCAAACTTGATTGTTATTCTTTTGCCTTCAGGAGAGTAGAGTTGTTGAACTGATTAATCATCATTGTAGATAACTACTCGTTCATAGCTAGCAGTCAGTGTATTACACCCCTCAATCTAACAAAGGGGTAGAGTTTAATTCCAAGACCAAGTGTTAGTTTGCTATTTCCTTTGTTTATGTTATTTGCTTTACCACATCTGGATAAGGCGTACTGTTACTAACACCAGTTACCGAATTACGGTTCAAAAGATACTCAGCCGAGATGACTGCAGATGGCCCAAAACACGCTCGAGGAAGACCTAGTTTTTGGAAAAGCATTTCTTGCTTTTTATCATTAACAGACAGATCGTATAGCTCTTTCAGCCGTACCATTTTGTTGATTAGAGTAAGGCGGAACCGTAAGTTGGTGTTGAATACCTGCAAGAGTACCAAATGATTGCAAAATGTTATTGACAAATTCACCGACCATTATCACTTCCAATAACAACCGTACACACCCCCCCACCACTAACTGATGAGAAATACGTTTCAGCAGTTGTAGTGAAGTTAATGATGCCGATAGTGGCTTGAGATTTACAGGTCAAAAGGATAACTTTGTTAGATTTAGTGAAATCATCGACTATCCGCAATTAACATTTATCCTCAGTACAACCAGTGTTAGGTACCAGCCTATGAATGTCAACATGGAGTAATTTTGAGTGGATGAGTAGTAGGTGAAAGATAAGAGAAAGTTTTAGTACATGGTGAACAGAATAGGTAAGCCGACACGTTTCACACATACATGCTTGTTTAATTAAACTTTGTTTTTTGTAACATCTGGCAGTGGAGGATTTCTTGCAACTGATTCACTTGGATGACCCAGAGCAGAGTGCCGGACGGCCTAAATATGCTCAGCCTGTGGATCAGCAATAGTAAGACAACTTTCTAATGCGACGAGTTGCATTAAAGCCACCAATTAATCCAAAAAAAGTAGAGTGTGTCATACCTTTATGATTGAATGAAACATATCCAGAGTCCGTAATCAAGTCGAATGGGTTGATGAGTATTTTGGAAATACCTGGAACATGTGCAACTCCATCAAGATAAGACGTGGCATTCCATTCAAACGTCCAATTTCCAAAGTTGGTATCGTCACCGAGAAGTGTAATTATTCTTAACCGTCACTGAACCAAAAAAAAAGAAAACCGGTAGTGATTGGTGTTTGTAAGCAGAAAACCACAAACAATTGAGTTTTTACCGGGCTTAATATAGACTATGATTTGATCGTGGATAAGTTTGATTTCATTCACAAACCCCCTAGCTGCAACAAGGCTGAATTAGCTCGAACAGAGCATTACTCGGGGGGGAGTATCCGTTTGTGGATGACATGGTGATGAAAAATTTTAACTAACTTGTAATGAACCAAAAAATCCTTTGCAAAATTATGAATTGTAACGTGGATCACGATCTGAAATAATTTCTTCTGGCATACCACGATGTTTTGAAAATGTGATTGATATATAATTGAGCAATGTCTGAAGCAGGTTTGTCTTTCAACATGGGATAAAATGATATCTTTTAGTGAATTTATCCACGACGACCAAAACTGTATCAAATTTATCTTCAACAACTAGAAAGCCAGAAATGAATCTCCGGTGATTCATTGCCCACGACGTTGCGGTACTACAAATGGTGGTGATCAGCCAAAAGGTGAATGATTTGGTGGTTTGATGGCTTAACAGACATGACGATATTTTGGTGTATCTCTTAACTGATTCGTACATGTTGGGCCAGTAGTAAAGTAGAGCTAATGCAAACGATGTGGTTTCCGCACCTGAAATATAAGGAAGTAACTAGCATCATCGTGAATCAGCCTTTAGTTGTTCGATAAAGACGACATGCGAAAAGAGTTCGAGGTGGATTATATTGATAAGCCCGTTCATTGGTGTTGAGCAGTAGTTGGCTGTCTTTGTCATCACTTTTGCCTTGCTTGCCTTGCTTGCCTGCAAGGCAAAAGTGATGTTGGGGTTTCACGTCTTCTCACCGAATTATGCCCTTCCATGAAGGGTGGTCGGTGAGAGGAATGTCGACTCCTGGTGATACTCCCTTGTCTGAAGAACCATAATTGCACCTGAATTTATTACTATTTCAGGTGTTCATTTTGGTTTAGTTGCCACTGTTTCCTTCCAATTTAAATGACTCGAACTGGGTTTGAGAACTTGATAGAAGGAGTAATGCAGCAATGTAAAACGGAAAGGAAGTATCTTCGGGTGTTTTCAATTTATCTTACTGATGTATTTTGTCCGAGACGGGGAAAGCTATAACTATTGATATTATCCACCCAGTAAATTGAGTTATGGATGACAAAAATGTAAAAAGAAAAAAAAAATAACATACCAGTCTTGTCGGCAGGCTTGCGACAGGTACCATCTCTTCTAACTGTACCCATGAAATTGGTAGTAGGCGAACGGTTTTGTTCAAGACCAAGGCCCAAGTGATACTCTTAAGCACAGTTTTGAAAATCATAGCCGGTTTCCAATTTCTACATCTTGGCCAATTAAGGCAATATTGTAGTGGTATTAGATATTGAAAGATGATCAAATAACGGTATAACATGTTTACTGTGTAGATTATTATGGCCCTATTTCCAGATGATAGTTCAAATTGATATGATATAGATATCAAGTTTCTAATCATCGTTTATATATCACCACCTTCTGGTAATTATAGGACCAAGGCAACTTCTACACCGTGAGAACACACATATTTATGAGAATTATGTATACGTTTCCTAATTACATTTGATATACTTGCATCTTTTCTTGAATCTGTGAAGCCCATGACCTGGTTATAACTATCCAGTATAGAATGTGTGACGCTTTTTCGCAACCAAACCCTCAAACCTCAAAACAAACGAGCGAGCAAAAAAAAAAAAATTTTTTTTTCAAACTGGAAAAAGAAAGAGTATCATTTCAACCATCAATCAACTAGACATCAACTCCACCCCACCCATCCATCCATTATGATAGGAATAACAAGACCAATAAAAAGTCTAGCAATTAGACAAGCCCTTGGCCCAGTGGTAGCAGCAAGAACCACACTCTTCAGAACCTATGCCACCACTGAAGCCCCCAAGAAAAAGAAGAATTCAAACGTTCCAGACATGTCCCAAATTCCTATTTCTTTCTTAGGTGTAATGACAGATTTCTACGTGCCACCTTCACCCATGAAATACCCTGTACACAAATGGCCAAGATTGATGATGCGTAGATTGGCCTTGTTTGCCTATAATACCTATAATGTAGTGAAGTTCAAACAAGAAACTGGCGTAGCTTTGAGTTTCAACAGGTGGAAAGATGATGCTATTGAAGCGTTCGTGAAGACTAATAAGATCTTTGCTAAGGGTTGTAATAAACCCAAGGTGAAATCTGAACGGGAGAGGTATCTTGTTTCCAAATTGGATCATACTGTTGGCCGTGATCTTTTGGAACTGTTACATTTCAGAGTGGGTACTTTCCCAGTAGATAAGAATATCAAATGGGAATTAGTTAAGATTGTCAAGAATCCTAAAGTGGTTTCATTTAATGTTATTCCTGATGCTGATAATGTCACTGTTTATGTTCAATTTATTATGAAGTTGGTAACCAAACAGAAAGTTACCGTGAATACTGTCGGAAAGAGTGAGAATGCTGATGCTAGAGAGATTGATAGTGTTGATTACTTGGTTTATAGTTTAAACCCAAGAACCGACGAGATTTATTTAGTAGGGAAATTATTTGAAAGTGATGCTGAAAGAAAGGTTCAACCAGATATCACTGATATGAATCCTAGAACCATGAAGGAGTTAACCAAGACATTTTCCGATATTTATCGTGATGATCCAAAGAAGTTGATTGTACAACAACAACAAAAATAATATTAATATTATGTATATACCTTGTAAATAAATAATATAGAATTACTTTATACTACCTTAATTCGAACAATTGAAAATCTTTTTGTGAGATTTGAAAGAAAAGTCTTTTATTACCTTTGAAGGGTTTATCTCCTTCACTTCTTTATTTTTTTTAAAAAAAAAAACATCATCATCACCATATCTGTATCATTCTCGTCATTTTGAAAACTTAATAGACCTGTTTTTTTTTGTATAAAATGTCCTTTTGTATAATCATAAAATAATTTTGTATTTTTTTTTTTTTGCAACCTCTTTTTAAAAAGAATGATAGTAAAACAATAATGGGAACTAAAATCAATCCGAAACCAAACCCAAAACCAAACCGAAACCCAAGCACTAATCCATCAAGAAAACATCATCCAGATGTCCTCCACCACTAGAAGCACGATTTCTAAACACCTCATTCCAGCCATTTCCAGAACCACCGTTACCACCCCTATTTGCGGAATCATCATTCCAAATCGATCCACCACCCATCAACGTCCCACTTTGACTCCTTGAATCTCTTCTTCTTAATTCTTGTGGGGTGAGAATAACATCACTCAAACTAGCAGGCACGAAATCCTCTTGAAATACATCTTCATCGTCACCATCATCGTCGTCGTCGTCATCTATAATTGCAGAATCATATTTGTTGGAGGTACCTAAACTTCCATTTGACAATCTGGTAGTTGAAGAGCTCGAAGGCATGACATAACTGGTTGACAATGAGCGGAATAATTGAGAATTCGATGGGTGTGAAGTAGCTGATGAAGGAGGGGTAGAGTTGAATGCACCTGAGTATGAATGGGAACTAAACATCAGAGATTGGGGATATTGTTGTAGTGAATGTTGCGATGATTGGGATGGGTGTCTACTATGTTGAGGGAGTTGTCGAGGGAGTTGTTGAGGGAGTTGTTGGAGTGATGTTGAATAGTGCAATTGTTGCAATTGTTGTTGTTGCTGAAGTTGTGGTGGTGGTTGTGGTGGGAAATATGATGATTCTTGTTTTCCAAACGAGTTTGATCTATATTGAGGCGTGTATGATATCGGAGTCTGTTGAGCTGGGGAGGGTTGTTGGGGGGTTGGTAGTGGATGATGTTGCTGTTGTTGTTGTTGTGGGTGATGTGGTTGTTGCTGTTGATGATTTCCAATATTTATGAAATTTGCAACCTGATTTGAATTTGTAAATTGAATACTAGTGGGAGAAGTACCGATTGAATTGGTATAGATACTACTTGCAGGCGATTCCAATACTGCTGTAGGCGAAACATTATTGGTGGTGGTAGCCGATGAATTACCAGTACTGGAAGTAGTATAATTGAACGATGATGATCTTCTATTCACTTGTCTTGAATTACCATTTCCATTATAACTGATGAAATTCTTTGAATTAACTCTAGTTCCATCGGGCAAGAAATGAGCCAATGCACATTTCAAACCAAATTTACAATTACCCTTTTGAAAATACTTACAAGGCAATTTATCAGCAGCTAAAGTACCATCTAAATTATGACTGAAAGGACAAGAATTACCAGCTTGACAAATCCCTTGTCTATAAAATTTACAAGGAACGTGACTTAAGTTCTTATTGGCATTTGCCGTTGCGTTTGTTGGTGTTGTACCAGGTGGTCCAGTGTTTGGAGGCAATTGAGTGTTGATTAGATCTAAAGAATTATTAGTCATATTTCTTGGATGATTGTTGTGGTTGCTGTTATAGCTATAAGGTTTGTTGTGCGAGAATGTGTTATTGTTAGTTGAAGAAGTATTTGAAGCAGGAGTACTAGCACTTGGAGCAGTTGTGGTGGTGGTGGCAGTAGTAGTAGAAGGTACCATCATATCAGATATACCCATTAATCGTAAGATCTATAAGTATAGTAAATATATAGATAAGAAAAGGGTATATCCACTGATAAGACAAGGAGAGAGAGAGAGACAGTGCGAGTGAGTAATCGATTCAGTGAGAGAAAGTGAATGAGAAAAAAGAAAGATAAGAAAAGTTTGAGGGTTTCAATTTATTTTTAAACGGGGAACAATGAAAGGGAGTCTAGTCTTGGAAATGGTGCTACTTCAATTGTTCTTGAAGGGGGGGGGAGAGGAGGGGGGTTACACTACTGGTTGACTACCGACTACTGCATATTTGGTACTACTGTTGACTACAGGTGTATACCCTGAGAGACCGATAACCAGGCGATTACTGACAGTAGTAATGAAGGAAAGGGGCAATTGGTTAACTGTGGATCTTCTCTCTCTCTTTTTCTTTCTTCCTTTCCGATAATTATTTTTTACGGGATAATTTTCCACATTAGGAACAATCAAAGAACAACGGTTTAATCAACCAATACACAGGACAATCGATTGTGTCTTATATATCTATTGTCACACACGCACACGCACACGGACTAGTTAGTTGCCATTAAGTTGCCAGTTAACTAGTATAGTGTCTACTCCCATATCGCCACCACTAATACACTTACTAACATTTCCAGTTCCGCACCACCAAGGTACTTTGTTACTAGCGACATATATATATATATATATACCTTACCGGTTACAACGGTGATTATACATTAACAATGTTAAACTGTATTTTCTTTTAAAAAGTGACAATGCTTACTAATGTCACAGTTGTAAATACAGTGATCCCTTCTAAAAGCCACATTAATTAACTATCGTGTGGTATTACTACTGCTACTACTGCTACACCCCCCCCCCCCTCCTCTCTCTCCCTATGGTTTACACGAACAAATATGGATTAACTAAAAAAACACAATCTATAGAAACTTATTAATGTACAACAAAGAATTATCCTAACGACGATCGGTTGACCCAATACCTCTCTTACCACTGAACAAATGTTTAGGTAATGCAGCAGTAGAATGACGATCACCTTCACCTTGTCTTGCCATTCTATTTCTTTCTCTTCTTTGAATCTTAGCCAATCTTTCAGCTTGAGACCTTAATGCACCATCAGCCAAACCATCATTAAGACGATCACTTTGATGGACTGCTTGTTTCTTCTTGGACAACTTAGCAGCATGAATACCTTGGTTCTTCTTCAACACATCAACTCCTGATAATGCCTTACCTTCATTGTTTTTGAATCTATTACCAACAGTATTTCTTAATTTATCAGTATCATAACCAATGTTATACATATGTTCTTCCATTTCATTGAATGATTTCTTAATTTGATCTCTGGGCATAAGTGCCTTATTCTTCAATGATTTTCTATTTCTAGCTTCATGAATCATGGTCTTTTGCTTATTTCTAATCCATTCAGCCTTTTCTCTAACTTCTTCAACTTCTTCATCTTCCAAATCGGAATCAGAATCATAGAATCCTTCTTGTTCTAATCTTTCTTCTTCATCTTCTAATGCTTGTAATTTAGCAGCAATATCTGCATCCAAGAAATCATAAACATTCTTACCTTCAAGAACTTCAGGCATAACGTCATTCTTCCATTCTTCATCTTCCAACAAGTATTTATCTTTCAAGTTAATGTTAAATACCCCAGCACCACCATTTTCACCTTCGATGTCTCTAGCTAATCTTCTTCTATTAGGATCATTAACATCATATTTGGACAATGCCTTAATAGCATCTGGAATATGAGGACTTCTATCAACATCATCACGAGCTTGTGGTTTAGCGACATGAATCTTATTCAACACGTTATTGACACGAGCAGTACCCTTTAACTTTTGTTCAATTCTAGCAGTTAATAATTTTTCACAAGCTTGATTACGAACTTGCATGACGTTTTCTTCCTCATGACAAGAAGCATGCATGATTTCAACTCCCGGAACTGAATTTAAGGAGGATAATAACTCTTGCTGTGCTGGTTCTAAATCTTCCGTCTTGATGATATCGGATTTGTTCATCACAATCATAACTGATTTATTAGCAAATAAAGGTTTAATAGAATGGAATAATTTAACTTGAGCTTCAATTGAAAATCCACATTGTTCGGAAAGATCCATGAAATATAACACACAAGATCTTAAATGAGCAATAGCGTAAATCGATTGCATTTCAATATTGTTCATTTCTTCCGTTGGACGATCTAAAATACCTGGAGTATCAATAGCTTGAAATCTTAAATATTTATAATCAAAATGACCAACGTATAAACTCTTTGTAGTGAAAGCATAAGGTTGAACTTCAACATCGGCCTTGGTGATACATCTCAAGAAAGATGATTTACCAACATTAGGATATCCACAAATTAATAAAGTTCTGGTGTTTGGATCAATACTAGGTAAACGACCCAAATGTTGTCTAACTTGTTCTAAATAAACCAAAGGATCCTTTAACTTCTTAGTAATGGTAGCCATTCTACCTAAAGCAGCTCTCTTCAACTGTTTACATTGGTATAAACTCTGACCAAACTTCAATAATCTACAATAATCTCTAGCCACTTGTTCAATCAAAGTCTTAGCCTTGGATAAAGCAGCAAGAGAAACTTTATAATGATTCTTTTCATATAAAGTATCCATCAAATCACGATGGAATGGGTGAACATCGTTAATGTTAGGAAACCCGGCCAAGATATCAGTATACTTTTCACTGAACCCTTCAGCAGTAAACTTCACTTTTCTCATATAAAAAGCACGAATACGAGTGATCTTAAACCCTGGTCTGATAACAGTAGGAGTCTTTCTTTGAGTACGGTTCAAGACAATATCCAACATATCGTTGGATGTTGGAACAGTAGGTATATCCTTCCATGAAAGCTGCATTGTGAGTGGGTTATTGGGTTGGGACTGGTTAGGTGGTGATGATGATGATGATATTCCTCTTTCTATTAGTGAAAAAGATTTTTTTTTTTTTACATAATAAATTTTTTTTTTCTTTAGCTCTTCGCACTCTTCGTGAGTTCTTCTTCTCCCAAAGAGAATTTTTTTTTTTTGTGATTTCTTTTTTTTTTTGGAGGGATCAGTGCGGCTCAGAAGTAATGTCCTAATTGGGAAAAGGTAAGTTAATATTTATATATATATATTCTTTTTTTTTAAACTATTAAACACTTATAAACAACTGTCATGAGTATTATTATTTTTACCTACTCATTATGATGATAGACTAAATAGTTAGGCAATCCAAACACTTCATATCCCAATCTCTTGGCCATTTTTGCAAAACCTTCAGTTTCGATTAAATGATAGAATGGGAATGGAGGGAACATAGCACCATCTCGATGAACATCTGCCTTCACCATTACAGCACCACCTCCAACTCCATCAAGCGGCATTTCGGTATTTGGGTCTCCATTGGCATCGTAGAAATGTGCCATTAAGGGTCTATAAGTTGCCATTTCTGCATATCCTTCTACAACAATTTCATCGTCTTTCAATCCACTGGCAATCTTCAACCCTTCTTCCGATTCTACCCAATTGTTGAAATCATATGGCCTGATGGAATCTTGCTTGGTATCTTGGTCGAAATATCTTTGATATACATTGGCAGATAAGACTGGTTTGTTGTGGCCGGTTAAATCTTGAATCAAATCAGGCGAAGTCTCAACAATATCCGCATCTAACCACAAAACCCAAGAGGTGGAAGGGGAAATAGTAGTAAATACCAAGGAGTTTCTAGCAAGGGCCATCATTGATCTTCTTTCCTTTTGAACCTTGAATGCATGCCTGTCTTTTTCAGATTGAGATTTTAATGAATTAGAATCTTGTCTTAATAAAGTAATCTTCTTGAACTTTAATCTATTGGCAGCTTTGAATTCCTTCAATGAAGATTCAAATTGGCTTAATGCCTCATCGCCTTCTTTTGTTCTTGGAAATATAAATCCAAGTGAAATTAATGAATGATCATAGGTTAATTTATTGATATTTTCCCAATATTGAGATAGAAATTTAGACATTGGAGTCAAAATCAACACTTCTTCTCTTTTAGCTAATGCATCTGCTGATGAAGTCAACTTATTCAAATCATAATGAGTGATATGGTTCTTGGGTAAGTTTCTAAGTATCAGACTATCTTTATTCAGTTTAAACCATCCCTTGGATTTCTTATCGTAACTATAATTGCTAGTTTTCTTAGACGATGCTGAAGCTGATGATGATGATGATCTGAAGAATAAAAGATAGGTGATGAACAAAAGGGTAATTGGAGCCACTAATGCTAAAGGTCTTCTTCGTATGTAATTTATATAATAATTCTTGTAATAAACCATTGTAAAAACGTGTAATTTAATCTAAAGCGTCTAATTGTATGTCTATCTCCTATAACACCGACGTCTATAAACTGGCTGTCTAACACGGTTATTTGGAACTTTTGTTTTAAGATCAACCATTTGTTTCAAGAGTTTTGAGTTTGGGAGTTTTTTTTTTTCCTTCACTTTCGGTGTTCAACAATCCTGGGTCGTGCGCCCTGTCAATTATCAATACACGTACAAACAACACCTATGCCGTATATAAAAACAAAGAGTTTGTTTATATATTTTCTTAAACAACTTCAAAAAGTAGAATTAAAAGTTAAAAAAAAACAACGGAGCTAAAAATAGAAAAAAACTACACGCAAATAGGTTGGCAAATAGCCTGCAGATAGTCATAATAAGTCCTAGCTTATTTAAAAACCTTACCATCGGCAATTTCTCTCTTTTCACCGTTAACAATAACTGGTTCGTCCCAAGCAAACATATTGTTAACAAACTTCTTCGTTTCTTCATCAGATCCGTCCAATTTGGTGAAACTATAAGATTCCCAATCTGGAGCAACGTCAAAAGCAGGAGCATACTCTTGTCCTCTAACTAAGAAAGCACCAGTGATACCATTGTTGTTGTTTTCACCATAGACAACCATACAACCAAACATATACTTGGTAGAAGCAGATAATCTGTTGAAGAACCCACCAACCAAGTTGTTTGACATAAAAGTTAAAGTTAATTCATCATTATATTTGTAATCGACTTTCCACAATGACCATTCTTCTGGATCGTATTGATTCTTCCAGAACCATGGAATAGCAGTTTCTCTAGTTTCTTCATTAGAGTAAACTCTCTTCCATTCATCCAAAACAGCCTTTGGCTTACCTAAAGCTTCCAATGGATGCTTTGGTCTTGGCACCGCGGCTGGTTCACCATCATCTTCAGCAGCAGCAGCAGGAGCAGCAGCCTTCTTCTTTGGAGCGGCTTCCTTCTGAGCAGCAGGAGCAGCAGCTTGTTTCTTTTCCTTCTTTGGAGCAACATACTCAACTGGAGCGTCTCTGAATTTATACCCTGGTAAATGCTCAGCATAGAATTCAGAAGCAATCATCGTCTTGAACCATCTGGTAGTGTTTGGGAATTGCTTTCTCCATTCAGAACCGAATAAATGGTCAAATCCTCTAACAAACATAGCAGTGGCTAAGATATCAGCAAGAGTAATTCTTTCACCTACTAAATAAGTGTAATTGGCTAATCTAGTTTCAAATAAAGGAACAACTCTATTAAGATAAGCATAGCTTTCGTCGATTTGCTTCTTGTTATATGGAGTAAGGCCCAACAATGGCTTCATGATCTTGGCAATGGTTGGTAAAAGTTCCATATTAGAGAACGAACACCATTTAATAACTTGAGCATATTCAGCAGCATTCTTACCTAATAACTTAGATTTAGGATCAGCAACGTTAACCACTAATAATTGAGTTAGTATATGTTTGGGAACATCGTTGTTTTTTTTTTTATTTTTTTTTTTTGAACACAATTCAATCAATTGGCTTATATTATATCTCAGATTAAAAGTTCTCGACATAATTTATTAAGACAGGGATAACTGTATAATTTTGAAAAAGGTTTTCTCATCATTATAAATAAGCCAGATGTAACGAATCAGTTAGTATTATCACATAGAATACATACAATAAAGTGAAATAGCAATGACTTCATGCAATTTCAATCCCTTGGGACCAATAAAGGCTGGGATTTTATCTAATGGGAAATTCTTCTTGTAAACATCATCTTTATCAATAATCTTAACATCTAATGCAAAATGCTTGACGAGGATCTTTGGTGGAAGACTTCTGATTTGTTGAGTAGCGTATAATGTACCTTGTGACATTTTTAGGAATTGAACTTGTAATTGACTGGGTTCTATTTATATAGGTTCTACTGGCAACCAGTTGGGGAAAAAATTTTTCCCATGTTTTTCATCCCAGGGGTGATCGACATCGCTAGTCCGGGTAACTAGGCTGACTTTTCAGTAGGGTTTCATTGTTGCTTACAAATGATTCCACAGTTAGGTTTTCATGTTTAAAAATATTTCCTGAAATCAGCAACGGAGTGAGTGGATGTTATGTTTGGGCTACAAGCGAGGATTTACTACTTGAATTGTTGAGAAAAATCTATACAATTTTGCAGTATTCTGATAGGTACAAGTAAAGCGTTATAAAAACGAGGACCTTTTCAGGGAACGCAGTTGGTTCTTTTTTTTTTTTTTTTTTTGTTTTGCTTGTATCTTTTTATGCTGATTTTTATGCTCTTGTAATTGGCAATGGAGTGGCTTGTAAATAGTTCTGTCTTTGGAAGGGATAATGACTGCCGCCTTCCTCAGCTAAAGTATCATATACAAGAATCGACACAAAAGACCCCTCGGCTTTACGCTCCGTTTCTCGCTATCTATTTCAGTCGCCTATCTTAGTCAGTAATAACGAAAGGCCTCAAAAACAGTTTGGCTTGGATTAGTACAATAAACAGGGCGCGCCACCAGTTTTTGTTGTAATCTATTTAAACAAGCACATGCACGATGATGAAAAGTGAACAGGTATTTGATTTGGGCTAATTGTGAGCCTTTTTATTGTTTCTAAATGGGTGCATATGTGAGAAATTGGTTTTGTGAAACGTCTTGTTGCGAGGTATGTATTGTACGCCAAATACGTCTTGATGGGACAATGCGAAAACGAAACCAGATAATAACACACGGTTCGTACCTGCTTGTTAATGAAAATACACACGGAAATGTTGACGATTACAAATCCGAGGTTCTCGAAAAAAAAATAATGTATTGCTCATTCTTTCAACCTTGTAATGTTCTTTGATTGTACAGGGAATAAGAAGAACATCTCATTGTTGAAGGTGTGATGAAGAGCAAAATTTATATGATCTCACCATTATTTTTTATGCGCTTGTAATAATAATTTAAATAATTAGTTCATATTGGAATTGGCATACATGATCTCGAGTGAGAGAGAACATATTTTTTTGTGCTTTGCGTATTTATTTTGCATACAACACAATACCATGCATGGTGCGCACAAAATAAATTACAAAACAGATAAAAGTAAACAATTACAAGCGCGATAGCGCCTCATATACGATATTAGGAAATTAGTCTCCTTTTCCAACCTAAAATTCTACCAGCTTACGAAGGAAACAGTTATTGGGGAGTAGAAGTTACTAAAATTTCGTGTAATAATAATAAATACCCAAAACACTCGACTATTTGTTGTAATTTTGTTTAGTGACAATATTATTTTATTTTTCGAATAGACAATGCCGTTTTATAAGCTAGATTCGATGCATGTATCGTTTCGTAAATAAAAGGTTATGAAACTTTGCCCATGAAAGCGCAGGGATCGCAAAAAAAAATACTCACTAGACACAAACTCGACTTATAATATCCACAAAACCATACCCGGGGGGTTGAGGGGGGAGGGGGAG